>PVIY010054297.1:0-14293 GCA_004026745.1 Myrmecophaga tridactyla
TTAGCTTTGCATTTTGTTGCTCTATTTCCTGAAAATAGCTTGGAGATACTCCTGATTTATCCATCTACTGCTTTAATTCCTTGGATCCCACTCACTCTTTCACTCTAAGAGAAAACAAGTAATTGTTGCAGAGGTCTCTGTATTTTGCAGCTGCCCTTTTGTAAGAAGCACTTTTCCCAAATAAAACAATTAAAAAAAAGTAATGGGAAATTTATGGTTTGGGGCATGCAGTATGCTAACATATACTTGGTACAAGTATAAAAACGGGGGCAGAGAGGTATAGGAGCAGTGTATGTGAATCCTATCAAGCTGGGATTGAATAAAATATTATTGTTTTATATTAGGATGTTAAATTTTAATTCCATGGTAACCACAAGGAAAATATATGAAAAACATATCCAGATAGAAAAGAGAAGGGGCTTAGAACGGTATACATAAAAAATCAAATAAATATGAGAGTAGGTAATTAATGGAAGAATTGTGGAACTGAAAAGGTAGGAGACATACAAAGTCAAAATAGCAACATGGCAGAAGACAGTTCTGTATTATCAATAGCGATTTTAAATGTAAATAGATTAAACGCTCCAGTCAAAAGGCAGAGATCTGGCAGAATGGATGAAAAAGGATGATCCAACTTTATGCTGCTTGTAAGAAACTCACCTTAAATTATTTTATTATTATTATTTTTTTACATGGGCAGGCACCGGGAATCGAACCCAGGTCCTCTGGCATGGCAGGCAAGCATTTTTGCCTGCTGAGCCACCGTGGCCCACCCATACCTTAAATTCAAAGACATATGTATATTGAAAGTGAAAGGATTTTTAAAAATATACCATGCAAGTAGTAAACAAAAGAGAGCTGGGGTAAGCTATACTAGTATCAGATAAATAGACTTTAAGGAAAAAGCTGTTGAGAGGAACAGAAACAGTCGTTATATGAAACAGTCATGATAAAGTGGCCAATTCAATAAGAAGATGCAAAAATTATAAATATGTACACCTAACAGTAGAGCCCCTGTTCTAGTTTGCTAGCTGCCAGAATGCAACACACCAGAGACGGATTGACTTTCAATAAAAGGGGATTTACTTACTTAACGTATAGTTCTTCAGAGAAAGGGCAGCTAACTTTCAACTGAGGTTCTTTCTTACAGGGGAAGGCACAGGGCGATCTCTGCTGGTCTTCTCTCCAGGCCTCTAGGTTCCAACATCTTTTCCCAGGGTGATTCCTTTCTGCATCTCCAAAGGCCTGGGCTGAGCTGCGAGCGCTGAGATGAGGAATGCTGAGCTGCTTGGGCTGTGCTATGTTGTGCTCTCTCATTTAAGCACCAGCCAATTAAATGCAATCATTCATTGCAGCAGGCATGCCTCCTAGCCAACTGCAGATGTAATCAGCAACAGATGAGGTTCACATACCATTGGCTCATGTCCACAGCAATAGAAATAAGCACCTTCATCTGGCCAAGTTGACACCTGAATCTAACTACCACAGCCCCCAACTGTATGAAGAAAATACTGACAGAATTGAAGGGAGAAAAGACAGTTCTATATTAATAGCAGGAGACTTTAACATACCACTTTCAATAATGGTATAATCAGGATAGAACATCCAGACAGAAGATCAATAAGAAAATAGAAGATTTGAAGGATACTCCAAATTAACTAGACCTCACATTCATATATAGAACACTTCACTCAACAATAACGGCAAGATACACCTTTTTCTCAAGTGCACATGGGTCATTCTCTAAGAAAGCCCATAGCTTAGGTCACAAAACAAGCTTCCATAAAGTAAAAAACATTGAAATCATACAATGTATATTTTCTCACCACAATAAAATGAAGCTAGAAGTCAATAACAGAGCAATAAATGGAAAATTCACAAATATGTGGAGATTAAACAGTGTACTCTTAACAGCCAATGGGTTAAAGAGGAAATCACAGGGGAAATTAGGAATCTTGAAGAGAATGAAAATGAAAATACAGCATACCAAAACTTATATGATGCAGCATAGGCAGTGCTAAAAAGGAAATTTATAGCTCCAAATGCTTACATTAAAAAAAAGGAAGAGCTGAAATCAGAGACCTAAATTCAATACTGGAAGAACTAGTAAAAAAAAAGAGCAAATTAAACCCAAAGTGATCTGAAGGATGGAAATAACATAGATTGGAGTGGAGATAAATGAAGCAATATAGAAAAAAAAAGAGGGAGAAAGAATCAACAAAACTAAAAGTGTGCTATTTGAAAAGATCAATAAAATTGACAAACCTTTAGCTAGATTGATGAAGAAAAAAAGAAAGAGGACACAAATAACTAAACTCAGAAATGAAAAGAAAGACATTGCACCTGACCCCACAGAAATAAATGGGAATATGAGGATAGTATGAACAACAATATGCCAACAAATTAGATAATCTAGACAAAGTGGACAAATTCATAGATATATACAAACTACCAACACTGATTCAAGAAGACATAGAAACTGAGTGTGGGGACATGAATGGACATTTGCACACTGGTGATTATGGCAGCAGTGTTCTCGATACACAATAACTGGAGGTGGGCTAAGGGTACAACGACAGAGGAATGGAAAGGGAAACTATGGTGTATACACACAATGGACTACTGAGTGGCTACAAGAAAGAATGAAGTTGTGAGGCATACAACTAGGTGTATGAATCTTAAGGACTGTATGTTGAATGAAATGTCAGGAACAAAATGACAAGTATTATCATGCCTCAATCATATGGAGTAACTATAGTACAAAAACTTGGTGAACTGAAGTTGAGAATATGGGTTATCAGGTTGGGGCCTATTGTAAAGGGTCTTAGATTGTAAGCTCTTACAGCAGTCACGTACATTCAGGACGTGTAACTGTTATTTCTAAATTCTGAGAGACTGAGTTGTTTATTTATAACCTGGTCATTCCCAGAAACTTTGGGTATTTATGTGACACCTGAGACTCAGAGTTAGAGCTTTGAAGCTATGAAAGTCAGCAGTACCACATACGAAACTGTTTTATAAGGCTGAAAAAGGGATCAGAATTCAAGTAAAGATATGAATGTAGCTGATCAGGATAGGACAAAGGTAAATCAGAATACAGGGTAAAGGATGATATTGTCCATGTTTTAAAACTTCAACTTCTGTGTGAGACCAAAGGGAGAGATGTTATTTGGTGCAAAATTTATATTTTGGGTAGTGCATTTCCTAATTTAATTTGTATGGTCAGTTTAGTTAAACACCATAAGTACATGGAATTTTTAATATGGCATGAGAGTGTTTTGATTTGGCCAAGTTAATGTGATGCCCTGATATATATCCCAGAGTAATTTGGGCAGTGAATAAAGAAATATTTGCAAAGTCCCTGTTCTAGTTTGCAAGCTGCCAGAATGTGATACACCAAAAACAAAATGGCTTTTAAAAGGGGAGATTTATTAAGTTGCAAGTTTACAGTTCTAAGGCCGTGAAAGTGACCCAATTAAAGCAAGTCTATAAAAATGTCTAAATTAAGGCACCAGCAAGAGATTACCTTCACTCAAAAAAGGCTGATGATTCAGAGTTTCTTTCTCAACTGGAAAGGCACATGGTGAACCTGGCGACCTCTGCTAGCTTTCTCTCCAGGCTTCTTGTTTCATGAAGCTTTCCTGGGGGCATTTTCCTTCTTCATCTCCAAAGGTCTCTGGCTGCTTGGGCTCTCGTGGCTCTCATGGCTGTGCTGTGGCTCTGCTGTGTTCTCCAAAATGTTTCCTCTTTTAAATGAGTCCAGTACAGTAATTAAGGCCCACCTGGAATGGGGGGAGTCACATCTTCCTCTAATCAAAGGTTAATACCCACAATTGGGTGAGTCATATCTCCATGAAGATAATCAAAAGCTCCCACCCAGCAATACTGAATGACGGTTAAAGGACATGGCTTTTCTGGGGTCCACAAAATCAAAATGGTACACTCCCCTTGGGGAACTGGAGAGAAAGGAGGAAATATTCAACTTTCTCATTTGGAGAATTTCTGATATTCTTGCAAGCAGTAGGGACAGCCAAATCAATAGGCTGAGCCCTTGATCTTGGGGTTCACTCCTATGATACTTATTCCTGCCAAGGACAGGCTGAGCCTACTTAAAATTAGGCCTAAGAGTCACCGCCAGATAACCTCTTTTGTTGCTCAGATGTCACCTTTCTCTCTAAGCCAACTCTGCAGGTGAACTCACTGCTCTCCCTCCTACGTGGGACATGACTCCCAGGGGTGTAAATCTTCCTGGCAATGTGGGGCAGAACTCCTGGGATGAGCTGGAACCTGGTATCAAGGGATTGAGTAAACCTTCTTGATCAAAAGGGGAAAGAGAGAAATGAGACAAAATAAAGTTTCAGCAGCTGAGAGATTTCAAACAGTCAAGAGATTATCCTGGAGGTTATTCTTATGCATTATATAGATACCCTTTTTTAGTTAATGGTGTATTGGAGTGCCTGGAGGCAAGTACCTGAAACTGTTGAGCTGTGTTTTGGTAACCTTGTATAACTTTTACAATGTAACTGTGCGATTGTGAAAACCTTGTGTCTAATGCTCTTTTTTCCATATGGACAGATGAGTAAAAAAATATGGATAAAAATAAATAATAAAAGGGAGGACAAAGGGTAAAATAAATTGGGTAGATAGAAATACTAGCGGTCAATGAGAGGGAAAGGTAAAGGGTATGGTATGTATGAGTTTTTTCTTTTTTCTTTTTCTTTCTTTTTCTGGAGTGATGCAAATGTTCTAAAAAATGAGCATGGTGATGAATACACAAGTATGTGATAATATCATGAACCATTGATTGTACACCATGTATGGAATGTATGTGTTTGAAGATTTGTCAATAAAAAACATTTTTTAAAAAGAAGAAATAGAAAATGAAATAAGTAATCGAAAACCTCCCAGCGATGAAAAGCCGAGGACCAGATGGCTTCAGAGGAGAATTTTACCAAGTGTTCCAAGGAGAATTCACACCAATCCTGCTCAAATTCTTCCAGAAAACTTGAAGAGGAGGGAACAATCCCTAATTCACTCTACAAATCCAACATCACTCTTATACCAAAGCCATATAAAGATACCACAAGAAAAGAAAATTACAGACCAATATCTCCTATGAATATAGAAACAAAAATCCTCAGTAAAATGCTAGCAAACTGAATTCAATAGTACATTAAAAGAATTATACATTATGATCAAGTGGGATTTATCCCAGTTATGCAAGAGTGATTTAACATAATAAAATCAAGTAATGTAGTATACAATATTAACAGAATGAAGAGGAAATATGATCATCTCAACTAATGCAGAAAAGGCATTTGACAAAATCCAGCTCCCTTCTTGATAAAAACACCAAGGAAACTAGGAATAGAAGGGAATTTCCTCAACATGATAAAGAGCATATATGAAAAACACACAGCTGACGTTCTACTTAATGGTGAAAGACTGAAAGCTTTCTCTGTAAGATCAAGAACAAGACAAAGATACCCAGTGTAACAACTGTCACTCAACTTTGTACTGGGAGTTCTTGCCAGAGCAGTTAGGCAAGAAAAATAAATAAAAGGCATCCAAATTGGAAAGAAAGAAGTAAAACTTTCCCTATTTGCAGAAGACATAGATAAAATCTTGAAAAATTCACAACAAAGCTCCTAGAGCTAATAAATACATTCAGCAAAGTGGTGGGGTAGGTACAAGAACAATCAGTGTCGTTTGTATACACCAGTAATAAAGAATCAGACGAAGAAATCAAGACAAAAATTTCATTACAACAGCAACTAAAACACAGAAAACTACAAAACATTGTTAAAAGAAATCAAAGAAGATGTAAATACATGGAAGGACATTCTGTGTCAATGGATTGGAAGACTAAATATTGTTATGATGTCATTTCTACCCAAAGGGTTTTACAGACTCAACACCATCTCTGTCAAAATTCCAACAGCCTTTTTTGCAGAAATGGAAAATCAATTTTCAGATTTGTATGACAAGGGCCCTGAATAACCAAAGCCATCTTGAAAATAAAGTTGGAGGACTTAGATTTCCTGATTTTAAAACTCATTCAAGACAATACTAATAAAAATAAAAGCATGATTAAGCAGATCATCAAAAAGTTGGCAAAGTCCCTTGAGAGATGGGAGAAAAAATATGAAACTATTAAACTTTACCATCAGGGAAGCCCTGGATACAGTGCCAGACATTTGGGACACCCAAATCAATAAGCCAAGTCCTTGATCTTGAGGCTTGCTCTTGGAAGCTTATGGCTGTAGTAGAGAAGCTTAGCTTAGATTACCTATAAGTATGCCGAGAGTTACTTTTGGAGGACCTCTTTTGTTGCTCAGATGTGGCCTCTCTCTCTGTAAGTCCAACTCTGCAAGTGAAACTATTTCTCTCTCCCCTATATGGGACATGACATCGAGGGATGAAAGTCTCCTTGGCAGCATGGGAGATGACTCCCAGGGTGATCCTATCCTGACCAAAAGGGGGGAAAGAAGTGTATCAAATAAGGTATCAGCAGCTGAGAAGTTCAAATAGAGTTGAGAGGCTACTCTGGAGGTCGCCCTTACACAAACATCAGTTAGACATAACTTGCCAAACCCCAATCAAAACCATTCCTGCCAATCCTAATGAATACTTAGGACATTCTAAAAGATTCTACAAAGTTTCAATGTACCAGGAAAACTTTCCATAAACCTACAACCTCCAGATGGCTCCCTGGACCAGATAAGTCCTGAAATGCAGAGGGGTCAGCCTTTCTAGAACATCAACTAGTTCCACCCCCCATCCCGTTTTACAGAAATCCCCTTCTACCATGAAAAAGTTAGAATGGGCATAGCCCAAATACCTGTAAAGAGTGAGAGAAAGATCAAAGGTGAAAGTGGAGTTATACAGAGAAAGTAAGGCTTAACAAACGAGTATAAGTGCTGAATCATTATATAAATATTCCTTTTGTTTCCAATACCTTAGGTATTTGAGACTTTAGAGCAGCTAGAAGTAAAAACCTAAAATTGTGGAACTGTAACCCATGCCAAACTCTGAAATCTATTCTACAACTAATTGTTGTGATGTACTGTTCTAGTTTGCTAGCTGCCAGAATGCAATATACCAGAAATGGAATGGCTTTTAAAAAGAGGAATTTAATGAGTTGCTAGTTTACAGTTCTAAGGCCAAGAAAATATCCCAATTAAAACAAGTCTATAGAAATGTCCAATCAAAGGCATCCAGGGAAAGATACCTTGGTTCAAGAAGGCCAATGAAGTTCAGGGTCTCTCTCTCATCCGAGAACGTACATGGTGAACACAGTCATGGTTTCTCTCTCAGCTGGAAGGGCACATGGCGAGCACAGCGTCATCTGCTAGCTTTATCTCCTGGCTTCCTGCTTCATGAAGCTCCCCGGGAGGCATTTTCCTTCTTCATCTCCAAAGGTCGCTGGCTTGTGGACTCTTGTTGCTATGTCGTTCTTTTCTGGCTCTCCCCGAATCGCTCTTATTCTCCAAAATGTTTCTTCTTTTATAGGACTCCAGAAACTTATTAAGACCCACCCAAATGTCTGGAGACATGTCGTCACCTAATCCAGTTTAACAACCACCCTTGATTAAATCACGTCTCCAGGAGATGATCTTATTATAGTTTCAAACATACTGTATTGAATAGGGATTATTCTGCCTTTGCAAAATGGGATTTTGATTGAAACATGGCTTTTCTAGGGTCCATACATCCTTTCAAAGCAGCACATACATGTACCATTGAAATTTATTGCTTTTTTGTATATATGTTATTTTTCACAAAAAAAGAGCAGGAGTATAACAGAGAAGATAGGATTTAACAAATGAGTATGACTGCTGAATCATTTTATTGACATTTCATTTGGTTTCCAGTGCCTTGGAACAGTTAGAAGAAAAAACAAAAACTCGTGGAATCATAATGCATACCAAACTTTAAAATCTATTCTACAACTACCTGTTAAAATGTACTTGAAAGTTTATTGTTTTTTGTATGTATGTTATATTTCATAATTTAAAAAAAGATTAAAAATATATACCTTTCTAAGCCCAATATCTGAGAGTTTTCTAACAGCCACGTGAAAGGTACTGGATGTAACTGAAGCATTTCTATCATGGCTTTCCTAAGACCCTTTTCTATTCATCACTGTCCATCCAATGACTCGTTTCAACTTGATATTCACTGTGATCACCAGATACATTTCTTCTGACTTTTATTCCTCTTGAAGGTCATTCTGACCATTTGAAGATTCATTCCCTACTCAGAACACCTGCATCTCCCAGCCTTCAGCTAACTTGGTGACCTATTAATGATGGTTTCTATTATGTCCATGAGTCCCCTGGGGAAGACAGGGCAGAGGGCTCAGCGTCAAATCTGCTTAGCCTGGCCTGGTGGCTCTGGATCACAGCTTCAAGGCCATTCACTGCATATTTCCACCAAAAAAAAAAAAACTATATATATATACACACACACACACCTTTCAGGTCAGCCAAACAATAAATAAAATACATTTTTCTGTTAAAAAAAACCAGCATGGTACTGGCACTAGTACAGATATATAGACAAATGGAATGGAATTAAAAGTTCAGGAATGAACCCTCTCATTTATGGCCAACTGATTTTTGACAGGGGGCAAAGATCACTCAATTGGGAAAGAATATGGTGATGGGAAAACTCCATATGCAAAAAAAAAATGAGGGTGGATCCCTACCTCATATCATATATAAAAATAAACTCAATCAAAGATCTAAATATAAGAGCCTGAACAATAAAATTCCTAGAAGAAAATGTAGGGAAGCATCTTCAAGACCGTGTATTAGGCAATGGTTTCCTAGATTTTACACCCAATATGTAGGCAACAAAAGAAATAATAGATAATGGGACCTCATTGAAATTAAAAATTATTTTGCCACAAAGAATTTTATCATGGAAGTAAAATGACAACCTACACAATGGGAGGAAATATTTGGAAAGTGCATATTGGATGAGGGTTAAGATCCAGAATACATAAAGAAATAATTCAATGACGAAAAGACAACCCAATTTAAAAATATGTTTTCATTTAAGAAAACAACACACTTAGAGTCACAAAAAATGGATATCTTAGTTAGCTCACCCATAAGCATATTTAAATAAAATATCCAAATAATCATTGCAAAGCCTATATTTGCACAGTAAGTTTCATAAACCAATTAAGGCAACAAGGAAAAACTCTACAAATCTAGATGGAGTTTGTTAAATTCTAAATATTAAACACTAACTTAAATACCATTTGACCAACTCTCAAAACTGTGTATGTTCTCAAATTATCATGTAGAAAGTTATTACAAATATCATAGTAATGACCTATGTTACTAAGCATTTTCCTGATTTCAGGAAAATATAAAAATTCAAATGTTTTTACAATTAACATATGAAAATATTAACCACCTAAAATGGATATCTTAGTTAGCTTGTCCATAGGTGTATGTAAATAAAACATCTAAATAATCATTGTAAATCCTGTTTGTACAAAATTCATAAATCAATTTAAAATTATAGCAAGGAAGGAAAAAATCTACAGATACAGATATCAGAGTTTCTTAAATTCTAAATTTTATGCACTATCTTAAATGCCATTTGATTAAGTATCAAAACTGTGTACATTCTCAAAATATCAATTGAAAATTATTAAAAATATCAACTTGCTATAGTAGTGACCTGTGCTACTAAACATTTTCATTTTTTTGATTTCAGGAATTTATTTTATCTAACATTACTATAGCTGCCTATAGTGTTTTGTGGTTTTTTTGGTTTTTTTTTTTACCTTTTTTTGTTGTAAAATATAACATATGTATACAAAGCAAAGAAAGAAAACAGGAATAATTTTCAAAGCCCACGTCAACAAGCAGCTACAGAACAGTCCCAGAGTTTGTCATGGGCTACCATGCCCTCATCTCAGATTTTCCCTTCTAGCTGCTCCAAAACAAAGAGACTTTACCAGAGTCATAATAATGAAATCATACCATATATGTCCTTTTCTGTCTGACTTATTTTACTCGCATTATGTGCTCAAGGTTCATCCACATTGTCATATGTTTGGGGACATCATTTTGTCTAAATGCTGCATAATATTCCATCGTATGTAAAGACGAGATTTTGTTTATCCACTCATCTGCTGATGGGCACCTGGATTGTTTCTATCTCTTGGCAATTACAAATAGTGTTGCTATGAACATTGATGTGTCTGTTTGTGTCACTGCCCTCAGCTCTTCTGGGTATATACCAAGCATTGATATTGCCAAGTCATAGGGCAACTCAATATTTAGTTTTCTGAGGAATCACCAAGCTCATGCTGCCAGTTTGAAAGGATTATGTGCCCTAGAAAAGCCATGTTTTAATCCTGATCCATTTTGTAGAGGCAGCTATTTCTTTTAATCCATATTCAGCACTGTAGGTTGGGAACTTGATTATCTCCAGAGAGAAGTGACACACCCAATTGTGGGTATCAACCTCTGATTACAGGGAGATGTGACTCCACCCATTCCAGGTGGATCTTTTTTATTAGTTTACTAGAATCCTTTAAAAGAGGAAACAATTTGGAGAAAGCTAGAGAGCCACCAGGACCACAAGAATCACAGATCCCATGCAGCTAGAGACTTTTGGCGACAAAAACGCCCTGGGGTGTCAAGAAGCCTGGAGAGAAAGCTAGCAGACATCACCAGATTCACCATGTGCCTTTCCAGTTGAGAGAGAAACCTTGAACTTCATTGGCCTCTCTTGAGTGAAGATAACCTCTTGTTGGTGTCTTAATTTGGACATTTTTATGGACTTGCTTTAATTTGGACATTTTCACGACCTTAGAACCATAAACTTGCAACTTAATAAATTCCCCTTTTTAAAAGCCATTCTGTTTCTGGTGTATTGCACACTGACTTCCCCAGCAGCTGAATCATTATGCCTTCCCACCAGCAGTGAACAAGTGTTCCAATTTCTCCACAGCCTCTCCAACATTTATAGTATTCTGCTTGTTTAATAGAAGCCATTCTTATAGGTATGAGGTGATGTCTCATTGTTGTCATAATTTGCATCTCCCTTATAGCTGATGAAAATGAGCACCTCTTCATATGCTTTTTAGCAATTTTTATTTGCTATTCAGAAAAGTGTCTATTCTTATACTCTGCCCATTTTATAACTGGGTTGTTCTTTTGTTGTTGAGCTTTTGTTGTTGTTTGTTCTTTTGTTGTTGAGCTGTATAATTTCTTTATGTACACCGGATATCAAGCTTTTATTCAATACGTAGTTTTCAAATATTTTCTCCCATTGAGTTGACTGCCTCTTCACCTTTTTTAACAAAGTCCTTTGAAGCACAGAAGAGCCTGATCTTCAAGAGTCCCTATTTGTCTAGTTTTTCTTTCACAGCTTGTGCTTTAGGTGTAAAGTTTAAGAAGCTACCTCCTATTACTAGATCTTCAAGATGTTTCCCTACACTTTCCTCTAGAAGCTTTATGGTACTGGCTCTTACTTTAGGCCTTTAATCCATTTTGAATTAATTTTTGTATAGAGTATAAGATAGAGGTCCTCTTTCATCCTTTTGGCTATTGAAATCCAGTTCTCTCATGCCCATTTATTGAAACGACTATTCTGTCCAAGTTCAGTGGATTTGGGGGCCTTGTCAAAAATCAGTGGACCATAGATTTGGTGATCTATTTCTGTGCCCTCAATTCGATTCTATTTGTCAATACTTCTGTCTTTGTGCCAGTACCATGCTCTTTTGACCACATTAGTTTTACAGTAAGCTTTAAAATCAGGAAGTGTTAGCCCTCCCATTTCACTCTTCTTTTTTTTAGGATATCTTCAGCTATTCAGGGTCTCTTTTCCTTCCATATAAATTTTATAACTAGCTTTTCCAAGTCTTCAAAGTAGGTTGTTGGGATTTCGATAGGTATTGCATAGAATCTGTAGATCAGTTTGGATAGAATTGACATCTTAATGACATTCAGCCTTCCTATCCATGAGTATGGAATGTTTTCCCATCTATTTAGGTCATTTTAAAATTTATTTTAGCAATTTTTTTGTAATTTTCTGTGTATAATAACAAAGTCAAAGGACTTTGTTAAGAAGGTGAAGAGGCAGTCAACTCAATAGGAGTAAATATTTGAAATTGACGTCCCTGGTTAGGCTTATTCATAAATACCTGATTCTTCTGGTAACTATTTTGAATGGAATTTTTTCCTTAGTTGTCACCTCAGATAGGTCATTGTGTGTGTATAGAAACATTACTGATTTTTGTACACTAATCTTGTATCCCACCACTTTGTTGAATTTGTTTATTAGGTCAAGTAGCTTTGCCATAGATTTCTCAGGGTTTTCTAAGTATAGGATCATGTCATTTGCAAATATTGAAAGATTTAATCTTGCTTTTCTATTTGGATGCCTTTTATTTCTTTCTCCTATCTAATCACTTCAGCTTGGAATGTTGAATAATAGTAGTGACAATGGGCAACT
This sequence comes from Myrmecophaga tridactyla, assembly GCA_004026745.1. NCBI lineage: Eukaryota > Metazoa > Chordata > Mammalia > Pilosa > Myrmecophagidae > Myrmecophaga > Myrmecophaga tridactyla. The sequence continues at coordinate 12,487 of PVIY010054297.1, forward strand.
CTGTCTCATTCCTGATCTTAGGAGGAATGCTTTCAATTTCTCACTGTTAAGTACGATGCTGGTTTTCTTCATATATGCCCTTTATGATATTGAGAAAGTTTCCTTCAATTCCTAACTTTTAAAGTGTTTTTATCAGGAAATGATGGTGGATTTTTTCAAATGCTTTTTCAGCATCAATCGATATGATCATATGATTTTTCCTTTTTGATTTGTTAATATGCTGTATTACAGTGATTGATTTTCTTATGTTGAACCACCCTTGCATTCCTTGTATGAATCCCACTTGGTCATGATGTATAATTCTTTTAATGTAGCATTGGATTCGATTTGCTAGTATTTTGTTAAGAATTTTTGCATCTATGTTGATTAGGCAGATGGGTCTGTAGTTTCCTTTTCTTGTATTGTCTTTATCTGATTTTGGTATTAGAGTAATGTTAGCATCATAAAATGAGTTAGGTAGTGTTCCTTTTTCCTCATATTTTTGCAAGAGTTTCGGCAGGATTGGTGTTAGTTCTTTTTCGAATGTTTGTTTAAATTCTCCTCTGGAGCTGTCTATTCCTGGGATTTTCCTTGTGGGAAGATTTTTAATGACTGATTGAATATATTTACTTGTAATTGGTCTGTTGAAATCTTCTGTTTTTTCCTACAGTCATATTGGTAATTCACGTGTTTCTAGGAATTTGTTCATTTCACCTTAGTTGACTAGTTTGTTGGCATAGAGTTGTTCATAATATTCTTATGATTTCTTAAAGTTCTTCATGACCTCTGGTAATGAAAACCCCCCTTCCTTTTTGATTTTCTTTATTTGTATCCTCCTTTTTTTCTTTCTTAGTCTAACTAGGGGTCCATCAGTTTTATTGATTTTCTCAAAGAATCAACTTATGGTTTTGTTGATTCTTTCTATTCTTTTATTGTTCTCCAATGTGTTTATTTTTACTTTAATCTTTATTATTTCTGTTCTTTTATTTGCTTTGAGGTTAGTTTGCTGCTCTATCTCTAAATTATGCAGGTGAGCTATTAAATTCTCAAGTTTTGCTCATTCTTGTTTTAATAATATAGGCATTTACTGCAATAAATTTCCCTTTCAGCACTGCTCTTGCTGCATCCCATAATTTTTTATATGTTGCTGTGCCGGTTTGAATCTGTGGTTGACCCCAGAAAATCCATGTCCTTTCATCCTCATTCAATATTGCTGGCTGGTATGTTAATGTTTTTGTTTGTTCTTAATTTTTTAAATTAATAAATAAATAAATTTAAAAAAACCAAACATACCACCCATAGTGCGTCACAGCATGAACTTCTATTTAGCCAGGGTTCATAAAAAAAAAATATTGCTGGCTGGGAGCTTTTTGATTGTTCCCATAGAGACGTGACCCACCTGACTAGATTATTTTCATGGAGATGTGTCTCCACCCGTTCAAGGTGGGGTTGCTTACTGGAGCCCTTTAAGAGGGAACCATTTTAGAAAGAGCCACAGAGCCCATGCAGCTAGAGACTTTTGAAGATGAAGAAGCAAAATGCCCCTGGGGGAACTTTATAAAATGAGAAGCTGGGAGAGAAAGCTAGCAGACGCCTCCATGTTCGTCATATGCCTTTCCAGATGAGAGAGAAACCTTGACCATCATTGGCCTTTTTGAACCAAGGTGGTGTCTTTCCCTGGATGCCTTAGACTGGACATTTCTGTAGACTTGCTTTAATTTAGACATTTTCCCACCTTAGAACATGTAAACTTGCGACTTAATAAATTTCCCTTCCTAAACGCCATTCTGTTTCTGGTATAGTGCATACAGGCGGCAGCAAACTGGAA
>PVIY010054298.1:0-14340 GCA_004026745.1 Myrmecophaga tridactyla
TTAGATTTAGCATCACTAATTGCAGAAGACACTCCCCTTTGGCTGATTACAAATGGAATCAGCTGTGGATGCAGCTGACGTGATCATGACCTAATCCTATGAAATGTCCTCATTGCAACAGACAGACCAGCGCTTGCCCAATCAGATAAACAGGTACCACAACTTGGCCAAGTTGACACATGTCCCTAACCATGACACTAGGTAAATCCTGATATTCTCTTAGGCATTAAGGATTCCCAGTTTCATAAACCAAGCTCTCAATCTTCAAGTTTGCCCTTATGACACTTATTTCTGCAATGGTGAAGCTAAGCTTGCATATACTTATACCTAAGAGTCATCCCCAGAAAGCCGCTTTTGTTGCTCAGATGTGGCCTCTCTCTCAGCCAATAAACTCACTACTCTCCCCACTGACTCCCAGGGGTGTAAGTCTCCCTGGCAATGTGGAACAAGATTCCAAGGGGTGTAAGTCTCCCTTACAATGTGGGACAGGACTGCCAGGGGTGAGTCTGGCATCTTGGGTATGAGAATGCCTTCTTGACCATAAGGGGAAAAAGAAATGGAACAAATAGTTTTAGCAGCTAAGAGATTTCAAATAGAGTCAAGAAATCATTCTGGAGGTTACTCTCATGCAAGCTTTAGGCAGATATTTCAAACTACCACAGCATGTCACGTACCAAAAAACAGTATTTCTGAAAACCCTAGGGAGTGCCCTGGGTTCTATATAAGTCTCTAGAAAAGTTTTTCTTAGTAAGTTTATTTTTTCAGAAATCTAATGCCTCCAGATTTGTCCTTGGTCAGATTAGTCCTGAAACACTTGGAGAGGTACCATTCTCTCCAAGAACATCAACCAGGCTTGTCTCTCTACCCCAGAGGATCAAGACTCCTTTCTAGGAAAGACATTAAAATGGTCTTTGATCTTTCAATCTTCAGGGATACCTGGGCAATCGAGAAGGAGGAGGTGTAACTGAGAAATTAGGATTTGACAAATGAATGTGACTACTGACTCATTCTATACATCTTTTTGGTGTCTAGTATTTTAAAATAGCAAGAATAGAAGCCACCAACAGTGGCTGGTTTAAGGTTTTTACAATACATGAAGTTGTTGAACTGTAATCCATTAGACCTGATATCTGATAATGATTGTATAACTATATTGCAAAAAAAAAGGAAAAAGTCAGTTGCCCATGTTTGTATGGATCTACTTCTGGATGTTTTGTTTTATTTCACTGATATATATATATATATATGAGCACTCTCTGAGAATTGAATTCGAGTGCTTAGGTTATCAGGGGATGGAAGGTGGCCAAAGACTGGGCAATTGATGATTAAGTAGTACAGAATATTCTAATAAGGCTCATTGTAAAGTTTCCTAGATTATAAACTCTTACAGCAGTCACACCTATTCCTCAATTTTAACTGTTCCTTCTGAACTCTGAGATGTAAAAACTACCTTTTTGGTGTGTATATATATATACACACACACATATGTATACATACACTGCACTGTCTTAGTTAACCTATTTCTATTATAAGTTAAAATTTGGTAGAATGCAATACTAGTCATCAATAAGAGGGAGAGGTAAAGGGCATGGGATGGCTGGAGTTTTCTTTTTACTTTTTATTTCACCTTCTGTAGTACTACAAATATTCCAAAAATGATCACGGTGATGAATGCACAAGTGTGTGATGATACTGTAACAAATCCCTGTATACCATACATGTAGTAGGTAGAAGACTTTTGACCCTCAAATTTAGTAACATTGGGGGTTACAAGATAATCTGTCTTTAGCCAAATGTCCTTATGGGTTGTCAGCTAGCATTGTTAACATTTTGATATGTTTTATCCTTGAGACCTGCAATTTCATCTTGATTTAGAAAAGTACCAGTAAGTGAAGGTCTGTGTTATCCATATGCTCATTATGAATAGGGAGTCCTCAGGAATGTTAAGGAAGAGACCAGCAGGACTGTTAGTCTTACAATTTTATCTGCGTTGTTGCAAATCTTTCCTTAATTAGTAGGTGTGGTGTCCCAAGGGAGGGAAAAATGTTCCTCAGTTAAGCTCAAATCCCAGTTATGGGCTGGGACATGGAGAATATCTGAGGATTATTAGAGATACCAACCAACTGGGTAGTTCCTTGACTCCAAGAGGGAAGTTGAATAACAGTGGCTGGTTTAAGGTTGATTTTGTAGCATATGTATTAATTTTTTAAAATGCAGGCAGGGTTGCCTTTTAATATTGGAGAATCTTCTCTCTGTCAGTTGGACAGCAAAATAACTGTGTGATGATATTTTGAATTACTGATTATATATGTAGAATGGAATGATCATATGTTAAGGATGTATGTGTTTCTTTCTTGTCATACTTTTTAAAAAATTAATAAAAAAATTAAAAAAAAATAGGAGCTGGGTGCTTGATTCTCTCTCAGAACTACTGTGCCTCAGAAAACTTTTTCAAATACATGCACATTACATAAATACAGGTATTTGACTTTATAAATATGCCAGAAATGTGGTAAAGCTTTAGACAGTACAAACATAAAAGATTCCTATTTACTAAGATACTTTATATGATCCACAATATATAGACATGAATGCTAATGAGATCAATAGAGAAAGAAATGAGAATGCCAAATATAGGAACAATCTTGGGATAATAATCTAGTTCATTTAGACATACGTGCCTATAATGATCATAGATAATCTTGGGCTATTATTGTTAATAATTTTGACAAGGTATATGTGAATTCATGCAGTTCAATATAAAGTAAAAAATCTAAGAAAAAATAATAATGGCTAACACTCATTGGATACTGTGGTCGAATTGTGTACCCCCGTTTGGACATGTTCTTTTTTTCTTTTTTTCAATGGTGTTGAACATTTGTTACAGTTGATGGTAGCACATTTTTATAATTGTACCATTAACTATAATCCATGGTTTAACTTAGAGTTCACTGTGTAGTATAGTTCCATGGTTTTGTTATTTTATTTTTATTCTATTACCATACACACAATCTAATATTTCCCCTTTTAATCACATTCAGATACATATTTCAGAGCTGTTAACCATGCTTACAATGTTTTAATACTATCACCACCATCCATTACTAAAGAATTACCATCATTCCAAAAAAGAACCCTTTTCATTTAAGCCTTAACTTCACATTTCCTATCCCTCCATCATCTCCTGATAGCCTTTTCTCTAGATTCTGACTTTGAATTTATTTATTCTAATTATTTCAATCAGTGAAGTCATAAAATATTTGTCTTTTTGTGTCTGGTTTATCTGACTCAACGTGATGTCTTCACAGTTCACCCATGCTGTCTTATGTATCAGGACTTCATTCATTTTTACGTCTGAATGAAATTCAATTGTATGCATATCCCACATTTTGTTTATCCATTCATCAGTTGATGGACACTTGGGGTCTTTCATCTTTTGGCAATTGTGAATAATACCCCTGTGAACATCTGTGTGCAAATGTCTATGTCCCTGCCTCAGTTGTTCTGGGTATATAACTAGAAGTGGGATTGCTGAATCTTATGGAAATTCTATATTTAACTTTTCAAGGCATCACCAAGCTGTCTTCCACAGTGGCTGTACAGTTTTATATTCTCCTCAGCAATGAATAAGTGTTCTTATTCCTCCACATTCTCTCTAAAACTTGTAATTTTCCATTTTATTACTAATAGCTATTCTACTGGCTGTGAAAAGGTAGCTCTCTGTGATTTTGATTGGGCATGTTCCCGTTCTTAGGCTGCATACTTGTGGGTATGAACCCATTGCAAAGATTTCTTCAAGGCATTACTGCAATTAAGGTGTGGCTCAACTGAATCAGGTTTTTTGGTTTGTTTGTTTGTTTTATTGGAGTCATTTATAAACAGAGTAAAAATCAGATGGAAAGAGAAGATATGGGGAGTAGCCAGAAGCTAGAAGTCAATGGCACCTGGGCATGAAAGGAAGAAAATAATGCCATGTGCTCTGCCATGTGACAGAAAAACCAAGGACCAAGGATTGCCAGCAACCAGCCCAAAATGCCACAGTCTTTTGGAGGAAAGCATCACCTTGTTGAGTTAACACCTGAGCCAATACATTTCTGTGTTTTAGCCAACCCATTGTATAGTATTTGTTTTAGCATTAAGAAACTCTAACAAGCATTTGCTATTCTCCAGGCACTCTTGGGCACCTTATCAGCATTATCTTAGGTTTCCAATTTAATCCATCCAGCAGCTTAAAATATAGATACTGTCATTATTCCCATTTTGCAGATGAGGCTCCTAAGAAATGGGGAAGTTAAAGGAATAGTTAAAATTTACACAGAGAACAAATGTGAGTATCCTGATCAGTCTTCTGGCAAATCCATATTCACCACCAGGATATCCAGCCTGACAAGGGGCCTCTCATGGTAAAGATCCGAAGTCATAGAACCATTGACTCTCAAGCTCAGAAAAGTTTTTAATGATGATGTAGCCTAATCTTCTAGATAAAGCATTGAAATTTATTCTAAGATATACAATTTAAGCTGTTTTAAAACACTTCCAACAACAGTTTACTCTCTTGCTCTTTCTACCTTTGAGCCATTCTCCTCTAACCAGTAGAAGTTTTCAAGAGCTACTTACTCATTTTCAAGAGTTTACCAGGTGCCATACACACTTTAGGCTCTGATATTTCAGAACAAATAAGGCAGATAAACTTATAAGTTCCTTGGGGGGGTGGTGGTTTAAAAACTAAACAAGAACTTCAGCATTTTTAATGTCCTTGAAGAAAATAAAATAGATTGGTGTTTAAAAAGTAATTAGAGAGGGTTGTCAGAGGGCTTTCTAAGAGAATGGCATTTCAGTTGAGACAGGAATGACAAGAAGCTAAATATGTGAAGATGAGGAAAACGAGTCTGCTACCTAGTGAAAACCATCCCATATGCATTTCCTAGCCTGGTAATAAAATGGATATCGTTTATGAAGAAAAGAATGCCTGTGTGTCCATAGCAAACTGATTGAAGATGAAAACTATATAAGACAGGTTAGAGAAAAAAGCAAGGGAAAGAATGAGATGGTCTGATATGTCTTGCTATGAATTTGGTATTTTAAGGGTCAGTGGAAGGTTTTAAGTGAAAAAAATTATATATCTGATATATATATATTTTAATTCTTGGTGGCTTGAAATTAGTTCATTGTTAGAAGAGGAGCAGACTGGCAAAGGAACATACAGAACACTGTGCAACAGTCCAAATGAGAGATGGTGGTGGCTTGGACCAGGACTACACAGGTATAGATATTAAGTGGATGATGTTGGAAGATGTTGGAGTCAGCACACATAGGACTGGGTTATGGATTCAGTGTCAGAAGGAAAGGAAAGTAAGCATCAAGAATTAATCTGAGGTTGTTTCTCATAAAAATAGAATAACAGCTAACTAATAAGCATGATAGTGAATGGGCGTCATTGATATGGGAATGCATATTACAAATTTCAAAGAATGTCTTTGTGCATTAAGAATTAAGTTCTAAGGCAAACGAATGTGAAAACATTGGGGAAATACTGATCTGTTCTGTTTGTATCCTTAGAAAATTCTCCTAGAGAAAAACAAAAAGCAAACCTTACCAGTTGCATTTGCTAATTTCTGAATTTTCTTTCCTGCCTTTAAATTGATTTTATACAACTTTCTCTGAATATAAGCAGTATATACATTGTTGTGATATTTTTGCAGCTGATAACACAGCCCCTACATCAGAGAAAATCATTATTTCACTGGGGAGTCTAGGAAAATAAATATGGAGTATTTGAGTGAATAAAAGTTCCAATGTGTAAAAAAAAGAATTAATCTCAGGAATTAGGCTTGAGCAAATGGCAATGCCATTTACCAAGATGAGGATGACTCAGTGTGGGGGATGATTTGGTGGAGGAGGGTCTCAATGTTTCTACTTTGCGATCGATTAGACTTAAGAAATGAAAGCTGTCTCCATAGGTTTTACTCAGATAAGTTTAGTTCTAACATTTACTGCTATGCTCTAAAGAATTTACATCTCCCGTACGTAGCAGCTTTTGGGTGTCCTCTTTTCTGAGGAAATATAGACCTTTCTTCTTGTGTCTCATAAGATAGGGTTTCCTCATCATCATTTTCACCATGCTCCAAATATGTTTTATTTTTAAGTAATACCAGTCCTCTGAACATGTTCTCTAAGAAGAGAACATGACCAGATACAGGAGCAAATCGGGAGATATTTTAAGGAGGTGTATTTTATAATGGTGTTGCTCAGGTCGAATCACATAAATGCCTTCCTGTTTTAACAAGTTAACAGATTCTAGCATAGAGAGTTCTATCTGCTCTCATTTTAAAGAAATAACATTACCATGCCAAACTGTAAAAGCTTAGGAAGGAGAACATTTTTGTGGGGAAACAGAGGGCAGATAGGGAGTTTAGTTTGTGATGGTATACTTTTCAATGGCTCTAGGGAACAAAAGGACAGATGTAGCTTCCAGTGCAAGGGAGAGGATATGAAAAGAGGACAGGAAAGCAGAAGAAATGATGTTGTGCGGGGGAGAAGAAACTGCTTCTCAGCGAAAAGAAATAGTAAGACAATTTACAGAGTTATTAGAAAGTGAAGCTAGGTGGAGGAGAGTGAAGCAGTGGATATTGTTTCTTAGGATTTCATTCTCTGCTTTATATTAGAAATTATATTCATCACTATTGGAAAATTGGTATTGCTCCTTTTTGACTGTTCAACTACATTTAGGCAAAGAGGAAATTCAGGGACCTTCATAAATGTTTCAAATTTGGAAATATTTTAAAAATCATATTATTAAAAGCCTTTCTTTCTGCAGATGAGAACATAAGAAACAGATGAATAATGCAAATAACCCAAACTGTCCCACTATGTCCTGCCACTTATTCTAGCAGTGGTTTCAAAGTTGGGGACCACTCCTTGTTAGAAGTCATTTGATCACATTCAAAGTTTTCAAAATTATGCCATAAAAATAGATCATGGAGATATAAAACTAAAAAAAAAAAAGATCATGGAGAAACCAGAAAGGTTTTGCACCCATAGCTTAAAGTCTGCAACGTAATAAGAATTCCTATGAAACTGCATTATATATGCTCTATATAAATCCTTGTGTTCATAGATATTATGAAATATGTAGTTAATAGTAGAAGACCAATGTTCTATATTTATGCAAATACAACTTTTCTAGAATACAAACTTTATTACATTGAGAAAAATGGAATATTAGATGCATTTCCATATAGTACAACAAATGATTGATGAAAATTATTTTGCCACAAGGAAGAAAAGTGAAAATTGCATCTGATATAAGATATATATTTTATCAAATACTTACCAAATCTTCCAATTTCATAATTTGATCATTATTATGAAACAAATTTCATCATGTAAATATGAGTCATGTTTACTATGTAGCATTTCATTTAAAAGATATTGAACTTCTGAAACTTAAGTTGAGTTTTCTTCTTTTTCTGATATTAGAAACCACTAAAACTTAATTGTTTCTTTCTATGATTCTCAAAAATAAAAATAAAGTGTAAGAATTAAGTGAATTCATTTATAGTGCCTGAGTTTTCTAATATTTGTATATAAAAATGTTGTGAACATCAGAGAATTATGTGGGAAATTTTGTTGAAAAGTAAATGAATACTCAAGTGGAGAAAAATATGGGCGTGTCTAATGGCATGAAAAAAAAATGAACTGCTGCGGACACTGGGGATTTATTGGAGACTGGGCTTCTATAGGATTAGCAGTAAAGAGCCAAAAATAGCTTAAAGTAACAAGATACACAGTATTTTGCAAGATAGTGTGTTTAATAGTCACTTTAAATGAAGAAGATATTTTTAAAAGCTATATATTTCAAAAGCCAAAACTAAATCAAAAGGGTTAATGAGATCACATTAAAATATGCTTTGTTTAAATTGAATTTTAGGAAACAAAGTCTTATTTTCTTTTTAACGAAGGGAACAAATGTATTGTTTAATCTTGATTAAAGGAAAGTTGAGAAGGAATAGTTATATTCATGCTTTGTCCCAGTGATTCTACTATTTTGTTAGTATGTGGAAGTTTTGCAACAGACTACTTATAGCAAAAAAATAGCTAACACATATAGGTGTATTTTTTTTAACATTTAGTTGTTTTTTTTTTTCACTTTTTATAATTGTGAAAAATAGCATATACAAAATAGCAATAAATTTCAAAGTGCACCATGAACAATTAGCTGTAGACAAGATTTCAGATTTTGGTAAGAGTCACAATTCCACAATTTTAGGTTTTTACTTTCAGCTACTCCAAGACACTGGAGACTAAAAGAAATTTCAATATAATGATTCAGTATTCATACTCATATGTTAAATCCTATCTTTCCTGTTATAACTCTACTTTCTCCCTTGCTCTTTCAACCAATCTTTAGGGATATTTGGACTATGCCCACATTAACTTTTACATGTTGGAAAGGGCTGCGGATATTATGGGATGGGGCGATGGAACTAGTTGATGATGCTCTTGAGAGGTTGTCCTCTCTGGTTTTCATGACTTATATGGCCTAGGAACCTATCTGGTGTGTGTAGGTTTCTGGAAAGTAATCACAGCTTGCAGAATCTTAAATAAAGCCCTAGGTGTTCCTTAGAGTTGGAAGGAATGATTTTGGTTGGGTTTTGGTAAACCATGATAAGTAGCAATATCTAGCTGAAGCTTGCATGGGGGTAGCCTCTTGACTCCATGTAAACTCTCTCAGCCATTGATGCCCTATTTGTTACATTTCTTTTCCCCTTTTGGTCAGTATGGCATTGCCAATCCCATGGTACCAGGGCCAGGCTCATATCTGGGATTCATATCCCACATTGCTAGGGAGATTTTCACTCCTGGGTGTCATGTTCAATGTAGAAACAAAAGAGGTCCTCTAAAAGTAACTCTTAGGCATAACTATAGGTCGGCTAAGCATCTCTGCTACATAAATAAGCTTCACAAGACCAAGACTCAAGATCAAGGGCTTGGCCAATTGATTTGGGAGTTCCTAATGTTTGAAACAATATCAGGAGTTTCCACAGTGCTAAAATTTAATAATTCCCTATTTATTTTCCCATCCTCAGGGGACTTTGCCAATACTTTTTAATGTCCTGATTAACATACTCTGGGATGTATCCAGGCATTACATTAAGCTATACAGAATTACAAAGCCCTCATTCCCATACTTGGATCTCTGTGTTTGGGATATTTAAATGATCTATCCATACAGGTTGAGTTAGAGCATATACTTCAAAAATTTTAGGTTCTAGAAAAAATAAACCTCTGGTCCTTTGGTGTCATATGCAGTTCTAAAATGCAATGTCCTCCTTACTCCTAGTTCCAATCCGATTGGCTTTATTCTTATCTGTAATTAAAACCTGATCTCTTTTTCAATTTCTTTACCAGTTGTATTTGGCAATGCTGACCTTCATAACTGCAGAACTCTGAGTCTTAAGTGTCACACAGGTAACCAAAGTTCCAGGGAAAATACCAAGTTTTACGTGTATAGCATGGCCTCTCAAAATCTAGAAATAGCAATTCCCGCTCCAGAATAAATGTGACTGCTATAAGAGCTTACAATCTAGGCCCAACTTTTCTTATAAGTATTTTTTAAATAAGACCATACAATATTTGCACTTTTGTTTCTAGCTTATTTTGCATCACATGATGTCCCACAGGTTCACTTACAACGTTGCATGCCTCATGACTTTGTTCCTTTTTGTAGCCGCACGATAGTTGCTATGTATACACCACAGCTCGCCATTCTGCTTCTCAGTCAGTGTTTCCTTCAGCCACTGCCATCCACTGGGCATCATGCATAATGTCCAAGGCCAACAGTCTATCCTTGCAATATTAGAGGTTTGGATTTCCTATTTGGTGAAGGTGTGTTTATCGGTTATTTTTCTCCTGGGAACTAATAAACCTCTGGTCCTTTGGTGTCATATGCAGTTCTAAAATGCAATGTCCTCCTTACTCCAATCGGATTGGAACTAATAAACCTCTGGTCCTTTGGTGTCATATGCAGTTCTAAAATGCAATGTCCTCCTTACTCCTAACTCTTTTTCTTTCTCCTCATTATTTACTCCTGGTATTTCTGTGGTACTGTTGATGTCTTCCTGTTAAACAAAGCCCATAGCATGCAATAGTAGTTTTCCTCCCATATTTACTATTTAGTTTTAAGAAGAACAACTGCCTGCTTAACTAAAGTATTGCACTGTCTGCACAGGAAGAATATTTCCTAAAATCCAGAAGAGTTTTTAATGTCAGTTTCTCCAGGATCATGAGCACTATTAACCTGCAGAGTCTATGCACAGATTTGTTGATTATAGAACAGATACTCTGGTTGTAGTATCTATCATATTTGTGAAAGATAGAAAATGTAAGTTGACTTCTTGCTGAGGTTCAATTCACAATAATAATAATGATGATGATAATTTACAATTTATGGATTACTTTTCACAGAAGCACATAATTTGATACTCACAACAATCTGGGCTGTGTAGGACAAGTACTATTTTCAACATTTCATATAGAAGGAAACTAAGAGCCCAGTAATTTCAGAAGCCTTTTGATCAGATCTAAAGTTCCATATACATTTTGATATAATTCTGGCCATTTTATTCAATTCTACTGGTCTGCCCACTTGTGCTTTATTAAAGACACTGTTTAGTTAGAGTTGCTTCATGGTGTAATTTAGTAGGACTACTCTCCCATTGCAGCTTTAATTTTCAATATTTATGTAGCTATCTTGCATATTTATTTTCTATATCAACTTAATATTAACTTGGCAAGCATCATAAATGAAACTTTCTTTGGGGGTAGGAAAATCATGTTAAATTTATAAATTGATTTTGGGCAACTGACATATGTTGAATCTACAAAGAAACAAAAGATACTTTTCCATTTGTTTAAATCTAATTTTTGCCTTTCAGTAGTGTTTTAAATTTTTCCTATATATATTTTGCATGTTCCTTTTTTAAGTTTATCCCTACATATTTTAATCTTCTTTTTGGTTACTGTACACAACATTTTCTATATCATTATTCCATATTAGTTATCATTTTGATTCACAAAGTTAATTGATTTTGTGTGTTGATTTAATATCCTACAAACGTGCTAAATTATTTTATTGCTAGATTTACATTTTTATCATTTGTACTCTAGAGGGTTCCAAATATGCTACTGTGTTATCTGTACATAAAGATTGCTTTCCTCCTTTTAATCAGTTTCTAATGTCTTCAGTTGGTGTCTTTTGTTTCACTGTATTGACTCACATCTATTACAATGTTAAATTATAGTAAAGGAGAGAGTAAACAATATTTGTATATACTTTGAGTAAATATGCCTGCACTGTTTCCCATTGAGTAAGATTCTATATTTAGTACAAATGTGTATGTACCTATCAATGCACATTAAAATAATGTTTATCAATTTTATTTTCTTGTGTGTTTTTATCAGAGATAGATATTGGATAATGGGGGCTTTTTCAGCATATATAATCATAGGATTTTTCTCTTTATTAGAATTATCTATATTAATAGGTTTTTAATATAAAGCACCTTTAATTCTTGAAATAAATCCAAATTGGCATTGGGGTGATATTTTAAATTGTTTTAGACTTTGACTCCTAATATTTTACTTAACTTTTGTTCATTAATATTTATAAAAGCCACTGTAATTTTTGTAGTATATTTATCAGTCCATCCACAGTGCATATTCAAATTCCCAGTAATGTCCTTTGCAACTGTCACTCCCAACCTCCCCCACCCCTCAAGACCAGTATACAATCCAGGATTGTGCATATTTTTAACTGTAATGTATGTTTCCTCTCTTTTGATCTAGAAATGTCTTCAGCTTTATTTAGTCTTTCTTTACACTGATATGTTTGAAGAGTTCAGTCCAGTTATTTTGTAGAATGTCATTTAATTTAGGTCTGTCTCATGTTTTTCTCTTGATAAAATTCAAGTTATGCTTTTTTGGTAGAAGTACCAAGAAATAAATCTGTTACACTGTTGACAATATTTGATCGCTTAGTTATGGTGGTAGCTACCTGGTTCTTTCACTGTAATTATTATCCCTTTGTTATTCATTAGCCATTTTTGAGGTGAAATTTTGAGACTATGTAAATTTTTCTTCACTTTTATCATTAAGTTTTCCCATATTTGATCACTATGAGCCTCTTCTGTCTCATTCTCTGGTTGTTTTTATATATCTCACCATTCTTTACTTTATGGCTCAAGAATATGTTTCAAACTCATCATATATATATATATATATTCATCCTAGCCTTGAATTATGCTTTACTAGAAGATGTCCTAGTTTCTTTTAGTGAAGAATGGGGTTTAGAAACAGAGATATGAGTCCTAAATGTGATCATTGCTTCTGGGGACTTTCTCAGTGAGCAGAGCTAGGAAAAAAATATATATAAATATTATACACATATTCCAGTTATATACACATGCAAATATATATATGCATATATATATATATCCACATCTATTTACATGTACCTAAATACACAGACACATATCTATATTTTGCATTTATATTTATTTATATATCTAGATGTTTAATACTCTAAATCCGAACTTATATATTTATGCCCCCATGAAAAACCAAGGCTACAATGTACTATATCTCCATCCTTCTGATGTCTGTAAATATCTTTATTCACCAACAATGAGAAACCCGCCTCTCATTATCCTAAATTTAATTTCTCATTTTCACAGGCCATTTATGGTGTTTTCAGTCTATAAATTTGAGTTTCCATCTGTTGATATATTTCTTCAGGCTACAAGAAATTTTTAGCATTTCTTGTTATGATGATCAACTGGGGACTTATTTTCCCTCCTCCATTCTCTCTTTTCTCTACTTCCTGGACTTTATTTATAAATATATTGGTTTGACGGACACTGTTTCACAAAAAGTTAATACATCCCTAGCTTTTGAGTATGATTTTCATAAAAAGTGTGGGAAAATTACATTTTTACCATGTCTCTGCAAAATGATCTCTGGATGAGCATCACTATCAAAGCTTTTGGGGAAAATCAGATGTTTTAGCATCAATCTATTGGCCATAAGTATTTGCAAAGGGCCTACATAATGGCTTCAAAATAATTATGACTGTTAGTTTATATGTGGTTAACCTTCTAGAGGGAAGGAAATCATATTATTACCACCCTGCATTCCCCACTGTGCCTAACTCTATGAGCAGCTACTCTAAAAATCTTTTGTTGATTGCTTATGTGTCCCCTGCTGATCTTGCCACTTAATTCTCCATATCTGCAGGGCCTAAACTGATCTCATAATAGACAAGCTCCACAGAACAGAGAAACAATATAATGTATTATATGCATTTACATTGATAGCTGTTTATTTAAAATATATGCCTTATATATAGACAACATTGTCATAGCAATGATTGAAGAGAAAAAAATCAGTATATAATTCCAACTTAACAAATCAACTTTTTATTCTTTGTTGTCTCTATGTGCTACAAATTCGCATTACCCATAAACAAGAAGTTTATTAAACTTTTATATTCAGCATGGATTATATATGAATAAGACATATATATCTAAATTCCTGTTCTGTGCATGACACCTAACTACAAATTGATTTCTGGAAATTCATAGAGAAATTAAATTAACCAAAACCACATTGCAATAGCCATAGGACACAAATGACTAAGTTTTGAAAAACACAGAATGTAAAATGCTGGACTTTTCTTTCATGAATGATAACTTCTTCTGGTGATTTGGAGCTATACATACTCCAGAAAAGCATGTTCTTAATCTTAATCCATTCCTGTGGGTGTGAACCCATTGCAAATACGACCTTGTTATGAGGTTCCTTCAAGTAAGTTGAGGCTCACCTGAATCAGGATGGGTCTTCAGCCTATTACTGGAGGCCTTACAGAGAACGTCAAAGAGAGAGAAAGTCAGTGGAGCAGCCAGAAGCTACAAGTCAAGGCATCTGGAAGAGGAAAGAGAAGACATGGTCATGTGCATGACCATGTGGAAGAGAAATCAAGAAATCCCAAAGATTACAGGCCAGCCAGAAGTAACTACCCTGAGAAGAGGCAAGTCTTCTACCCTCTGAAACCTTGAGCCAATAAATTCTTGCTGTTAAGACAATCCATTGTATGGTATTTTTTTTATATAATTTGTTTTTATATATATATATAAAACAAAATGGCCCAAGCCGAGCAGCAGGAAGAAAAGACTTGAAACCTGAGTATGGACATCGGTGTTGGAAGGTAAAGCGGGTCATTTGGGGTGGGGGGTGGGGGGCTGGCCGGGGGGCAGCAGGTTACACAGGTCTTAGCCGAAGCTA
>PVIY010054299.1:0-14275 GCA_004026745.1 Myrmecophaga tridactyla
TTAAAAGCTAATCCGTCTCTGGTGTGTTGCATTCTGGCAGCTAGCTAACTAGAACACAGGGAAAGATACCTTGGTTCAAGAAGGCCAATGAAGTTCAGGGTTTCTCTCTCAAGTGAGAAGTCACATGGCGAACACAATCAGGGCTTCTCTCTCAGCTGGAAGGGCACATGGCGAACATGGCGCCATCATCTGCTAGTTTTCTCTCCTGGCTTCTGGTTTCATGAAGCTCCCTGGGAGGCATTTTCCTTCTTCATCTCCAAAGGTTGCTGGCTCATGGACTCTCTGCATCTCATGGCTACATCGTTCTGCTCTCTCTGAATCTCAAATTCTCCAAAATATTTCCTCTTTTATAGGAGTCCAATAAACCAATCAAGACTCACCCAAACAGGTGGAGACATGTCGTCACCTAATCCAATTTAACAACCACTCTTGACTAAATCACATCACCCAGGGAGATGATCTCATTACAGTTTCAAACATACAGTACTGAATAGAGATTATTTTACCTTTATGAAATGGGATTTATATTAAAACATGGCTTTTCTTAGGGGGCATACTTCCTTTCAAACCAGTATATATATGTAGAATGGAATGACCACATATTGGGAATGTTTGTGTTTCTTTCTGTAATTTTTTTTAATTAATAAAAAAATTTTTTAAGGGAATTTAATAAGTTACAAGTTAGATTTCTAGGGCCAAGATAATGTCCAAACTAAGGTACCAACAAGAGGTTACCTTCACTCAAGAAAGGCTGATGCCCTCCATAACACCTCTGTCAGGTGAGAAGGCACATGACTGGTATCTGCTGGTCCCTTGCTCCTGGGCTCCATTACTTTCAGCCTCTGTTTCCTGTGGGGGTTCCTCACTTGGTGTCTCTGGGCCTTCTCTTAGCTCCTCCAGGACACAACTCTGGGTTCTGGCTTGCTTAGCATTTCATGGGAAGGCACATGGTGACATCTACTGGGTCCTGCATCTTCAAACATCTGGATCTCACATTGGCTCTGTCAGCTCCGAAGCAACTGTTCTCCAAGCATCTGCATCTGTGTCAGCTCTGAGTTCTCTCCAAAATGTTTCCCCTTTAAAGGACTCTAGTAAACTGATCATGACGCACCTTGAATGGGTGGAGTTACATCTCCATCTAATCAACAGGCCACACCACAACTGGGCACATCATATTTCCATGGAGATAATCTAATCAAAAGTTTCTACCCTACAATACTGAATCAGGTTAAAAGAAACAGCTGCCCCCACAATATTGGATCAGGATTAAAATATGGCTCTTCTAGGGTACATAATAGTTTCACGTTGGCGCAATATCTTTCTCTGGATACCTTCGTTTCGATGACATTCCTATGTCCTTAGAACTGTAACTTTGTAATTCAAAACTGCCCTTTCAAAAGCCCTTCCATTTCTGGTATATGCATTCAGGCAGCATTTTGCAAACTAAAACAGCCCAGGAGGGAGGGAAGGTTAGGCAGATAGCTAGCGGGTTTCTGCCACCAAGATCTTCAAAATGGTGAAGAAGAAGTTGTTTTGCTGGCAAAGGGTGCAATGGAGATGGGGGTGGGGAGGCCTAGGTCTTACAGATCTTCCCACAGAGACCCATTCTCTGGTCTCCCCCTCTTTCTCCACTCATTTCCAATTAAAGATCTATCAAGGGTGTGAATCCCCTCATGATGTCATTTTATAATCACTAGGTCAAACTTTAAGTTCATTCTTTTACTCTCTCAGCCCTATAGCAGCAAGATAAAAAAAAAATCCCTGGTTTTCTAATCATGTCTTGAGCTGAGAATTTAGACTTTGAGCTTGTCCTTCTTTTCCTTTAAGCTGTACGGTGCCATTAGCACACCTACCCTTCCCAACAGCCCTTGACTTCAGCATGGTCTTTACACTCAACTATGACAGGAGCCAGTGGGTCCCTGAAATCCTTGCCTTTGATGGGTACTTTGTTCTGGAGGCCCACAGGATTAACTGTCTCTCCATAGCATGGCAAGGACCACAGGTTTCCTGTCCACTAATGCTAGCTGGATTTTCACATTCCCTGGCCAGTTACCAGCCTGGGATGGCTCCCATTTCCCTCAGGAATTCTTGCTCCATCCATTCCTGGTGCCTATCTTTATATGAATCAGGTTCTTAGTTTTAAGCAACAAAACTGATTCTGGGAACTCTAAGTAGAAAAGGAATTTGTTGAAGATACTGGTTAATTCCCAGGAGCTCTGAAACAGTTGGATTTAGTTGAGATTAGGTGGTATACCTGGGCTGGTGAAGATCTCATGGCCTCTGCTGGGCAGAGACCACACAATTGGCATCACCAATATGGGATGGAGGTGTGTTCTAGTTTGCAAACTGCTGGGATGAAATATACCAGAAATGGAATGGCTTTTAAAAAGGGAAGTGTAATAAGTTGCTAGTCAACAGTTCTAATGCTGAGAAAATGTCCCAATTAAAGCAAGTCTATAAAAATGTCCAAATTAAGGCATCAACAAGAGGTTATCTTCATTCAAGAAAGGCAGATGAAGTTCAGGGTTTCTCTCTCCACTGGGGAGGCACATGTTGAACATGGCAACATCTGCTAGCTTTCTCTCCAGGCTTCTTGCATCATGAAGCTCCCCGACAGCCTTCTCCTTCTTCATCTCCAAAGATCACTGGCTGGTGGACTCTGCTTCTCTTGTCATTCTGTTGAAATTCTGCAGCTCTCTCCTTGTTCTCAAAAAGAAACTCTCTCCAAAATATCTCCTCTTTCACAGGATTCTGGTAAACTAATCAAAACCCAGGTAGAATGGGTGGAAACATGTCTCTATCTAATCAAGTTTAATACCCACAGTTGATTGAGTCACATCTCTGTGGAGATGACCTAATCAAGTTTCCAACCTATAGTACTGAATAGAGATTAGAAGAAATGGTTGCTCCCACAAGACTGATTAGGATTAAAACATGGCTTTTCTAGGGCACATAAATCCTTTCAAACCAGCACAAGGTGCCATCACCTTTAAAAGCTGGATGTTACTGCTGCTGCTGCCAAAATGGATTTAGTGCAGACTGCTTCTTCACATCAGCAGCCTTAATTCAAAATTCAGGCATGTGGGTCTGATTGGAGGAGCCAAGTCATATGCCCAGGTCCCAGATGCAAGGAGAGGTTAGGGAACTAGAACGGCTTCTGTTCTAGTTTCCTAGCTGCTGGAATGCAACACACCAGAAACGGATTGGCTTTTAATAAAAGGGGATTTATTTTGTTAGTTCTTCAGAGGAAAAGCAGCTAACTTTCAACTGAGGTTCTTTCTTACGTGGGAAGGCACAGGGTGGTCTCTGCTGGCCTTCTCTCCAGGCCTTTGGGTTCCAACAACTTTCCCCAGGGTAATTTCTTTCTGCATCTCCAAAGGCCTGGGCTGAGCTGAGAGTGCTGAGATGAGGTATGCTGAGCTGCTTGGGCTGTGCTACGTTGAGCTCGCTCATTTAAGCACTAGCCAATTAACTCAAACATCATTCATTGCAGCAGGCACGCCTCCTAGCTGACTGCAGATGTAATCAGCAACAGATGAGGGTCACGTACCATTGGCTCATGGCCACAGCAACAGAACTAGGTACCTTCACCTGGCCAAGTTGACAACTGAATCTAATTACCACAGCTTCTTTCAAGGGAGGCAGGCTCTGCCTTAAAGCTGGGGGATACCTCAAATGCAGGAAAGGGGCTCACATGTTGGGCATCCAAAAATGAGAATGTCACATCCACTGCAAGAAGCTCTCTGGTTAAATCTTCATGGCCTTGGATTTGGCAATGGATTCATAGATATGACACCAAAGACATGAGCAACAAAAGAAAAAAATAGATAAGTTGGACTTTAAACAATATTAAAACCTTTTGCATCAAAGCACATTATTAAGAATGTGAAAAGACAATTTATAGAATGGGAGAAACTATTTGAAGATAACTCTCGTGTCATATAAAGGTTTAATATCCAGAATATATAAAGAGTTTTTACATTTCAACAACAAAAAGCAAACAATTCAGTTTAAAAATGGGCAAAGCACTGAATTACACACTTAAAAATGGTTAAGATGGCAAATTGCATGTGTTACCACAATTTTTTAAAAAGTTAGTATGAATGCAAAAAAAGGGGGTGGAGGGGCAAAGAACTTGAATAAACATTTCTCCATAGAAGTCACACAAATAGCCAACAAACACATGAAAGGATGTTCAACAACATTGTTTACTAGAGAAATGCAAATCAAAACCATAATGAGATAGCATGTTACATCCACTAGGATGGCTTTCGTTAAAAAAAAAAAAAAAAAAAAGGAAAATAACAAATGGTGAGGCCAGTACAGGAAAAAGTTCGGTGGTTCATCAAAAAGTTGAACATGGAGTCATCGTGTGGCCTAGCAACCTCACTTCAGGCATATACTGAAGAGTACTGAATACATATGTCCACGCGGAAACTAGTACACGAATGCTCATAGCAGAATTATTCATAATAGCCAAAAGGTGGAGAAGACCCAAATACCCATCAATAGATGAACAGATAAATAAATCCATATAATGGAATATTATTCAGTCAGCAAAAAGGGAGTGAAGTTCTGATACATGCTACAACGTGGATGAATTTCAAAAACATTATGCTGAGGGAAAGAAGCCAGAAACCAAAGATCGCATGTGATATGATTCCATTATGTGACATACCCAGGGACAGGCAAATCCATAGAGGCAGAAAGTGAAAGCAGATTGGTGGTTACCAGGGAATGAAGGCAGCAGGGAGTGGGAAGTGATTACCTTCTGGGTGCAGGGTGTTTTTCTGGGATGATAAAAAAGTTTTCAAACTAGAGAAAGGTGGAGTTTGCACAACATTGTGAATAGACTAAATGCCACTGAATTGCACACTTTATAATGGTTGATGTGTGAATTCCATTTTAATTAAAAAAAAAAAAAGCAGCAGCAGCAGCCATCTGGTATGTCCAGAGGCTCTGGCTGACAGCACAGGCCTCATCAGTGCCACATGCTGACCAGGGGACTCACCGGCCACTGGGCTCTGTGCAGGGCGGCGTGAAGCGGGGCAGCCCCGTGGATGGCAGCGGGTGGCAGAGCCCACTGAGTGTCTTTGAGGGAGCGTCTAACTTCGTGGAACAGTGTTGTGGCTATGAGGCAGGAGCCATGATCTCAAACCCCCTCTCGACTTGCCCTCCATGTGCCCCTGACATGTTAACCTTTCTGTAAGAAGGGGTAATAGTAGCCTCTACCTTGTGAGGTGGTTGTTAGGATTAAATGAGATGATGGATGTGAAGTTTGTACACAAAGCCTGGCAAACATTAGGAATTTGGTCATCTTGGGCAGCGGGGTTGCTTGTTTATGTTTGTTTTTTTGTTTTGTTTTCTGGGGGGGTGTGTGTATTATTTTTATATTGGGCATGATACAATTACCCTTTCCTTTCTTCCCAGGGGCACTATGAAAACAAGAGAACTAACTTTGTGCCCATCTGAGAAATTCAGGGTGGACATGTCTGGGAGTCAGCTGGGTGAGCTGTGGGGATCCATCGTTCAGGATGTCCATTCTCTCTCCTGCTTCTCTCCTTTTTCCTTATTCTCGTCCTGCCACTGGCCTCTGTTTCATTCTTCTGTTTTCTTCCACTTTTCAGATCTCCCCTGCCCTCGCCTCATCTGCTGTCATGGCTCCCATTCATTAACTGTCCTGTCCACCATCCATACAATCAGGCACTCGGAGCCTGTGGGGATGCAAGAGGGAGAGTCTCTTAGGAAATCCATCTGGGCATCTTTGTGGGAGATGGTTATGGAGCACAGGCCTTCACCCTGCTTCCTGGTGTTTGCCCTTGAATGGTGCTGGAGCTTGCCTGTTCTGGGCTGCCACATGCTAGGAAATGGTTTGTTCTTGGTGGTGACGGGTTGATGCCAAACTCTGTAGACATTAATTTATTCAGCAGACATCAGTTGGGCACCTACTACATGTGAGCAGTGGGGAGCAGGATTCCCCTCTCTTCCCCGCTGGTGTAGAGCCACTGGCTTGGTGGCGAATGGTAGAGAAGAGAAGACTGGAAATGAATGGTCTCATGGCCCTCAAACCAGGTGATCCACCTGACACTGGGCACAGAAGGCTACTTCTCAGCCCCTCTCTGATCTATTTTAGCCAACATAAGTTCATGTTGCCAGGGGAAAAAAATTAACCAAAACATTTGCCTTGTAAACAAGGATAGCCTTTGGCCGCCTTGAGCAGGCTGTTAGGATGCTGGTGGGAGATTTAAATACACCACCTCTATGCACTTTGGCCTTCTCTGGCCTGAAACAGTGCCTCAGTTTTTTTCTGTTCACAGTGCAGTTTTAGGTGATTTCAGGTCATATTTTGGGGAAACTCAGTGCTGTGAGTTTCCCTACTGGCTAAAGAATGTTGGCTGACATGGAGTTGTGGTGCTGGGGGAAAGTGGGGTGAGCCCTGGGGTTTGGGAAAGTCCTTGCCTGGGAATCACGAAACTTGGATTATATTATCCATTTCCACTTGTAAATGCTTCATGTTCTTGGGCTAGCCACTTTACCTTCCTGGGCCTCTGTTTACTCATCTGAGAAATGGGTAGTAAAGGTATTTGCTGTTCTTACCGCACAGGGTTCAGGAGGAAATGTGAAAGGACTTTGGAAAGTAGAGCCCATACTACAGATGAAAACTGTTATTTCTGTTTTCCAGGAGAGAGGAATGAGAAGGGTGAGATACGAATTTAAGGATGGGCTCAGCATTTGTAGGTGACGGAAAGGACAAACCCTGTGGTGCCATTCACTCTCCTGGGCTCCTGTGGGATCAGACTGAGAGTAGAATTTAGCTGAAGTCTCTTCTTTACTGGCTTCTCCACCTGGCTTGCCCCCTCTTCTAGCTGAGAAGGTTGGTCACCATGCAGGAAGCCCGCCCCTTGCACACTGACCTTGGCTAAAGCAGAATAGGTTTAAGGGTCCTGGAGCTACAGCCAAGAGAAGATGAGCCAGAGCATGAAGAAGTGCCACTTGGCAACCCCCAGCTTCAGCCTGAGCCACCAGCGAGCATCTACATTAGGACTGTGACGGCCAGTACTGCAGGAGTTACAGCCTGAGCCACGGGGCGGGGTGTTCTGAAATCTTCTAGCACCAGAATAGACCCAGCAGAGCTGTGCAAGTACATGGTGAGTGCGTCTTGGGTCAGCTTCCCTGGAAGCAGAGCTAAGACAGAGATTCCTGTGCAAGTGATCTTTGAGAGCATGCTCTCAGAAGAAACCTATAAGGGGTGAAAGAAGCATTAGAGGACATGTGAAGAAGCCAGTAAAAATGTGCTTCAGTTCATTGTGATTCTTCCCTCTGCCTGATCCCACAGAGAGCTCTGGAGTGTGGGTTGCACCATAGAGGTTGTCCTTCCCAGAGGTAAGAGGTCTGGGTGGTTATACCCCCAATCCCCTGCACATGTCAGCCACTGGCTACAGCCCCCCCCAGTGGGGAAGATGGTGCTACTATCAGCCAGGGCCAAGCTTCCAGAGAAGGGTCCAGGTGTGAGCTGTTACAGCAGCTGGGGACAGCAGCCTGGTACTGGGGAGCTGGGTGGGGTCTGCTACAGTGTGTGTGTGTGTGTGTGTGTGTGTGTGTGTAAAGGAGACATACAGACAGATACAGCAATGGGGGGAGACACACAGATCCCCTCTCTGTGTTTGGCAAATCAGCAGTGGGTTCTGCTGAGCAGGCTTAGTCGGCCTCGCATGAATAGTTCGCTCATCTTCCTTTCCAGTCCTCCTTCCTGTCACCCAGCCGGTCCTTTTCTTTGGGGTATTTCCTTCTGCATCAAGTGAGACCATGTCATCTCCTTGCTTTGCTTCAGAAGCACCTTACCTCTCTCCAGGGGCAAAGATTGGAACTCAGCTCAGCTGTCACCGAGCTCATTATCTGCTGAAAACGACAGGCCGGAATCACCCCGCGAGGAAACTGAGAAGGGGAAGGGTCTGGAGCTTTGGCCCTTCAGTGTGTGGGCCAAAGCAGCAGGGGGCACTCCCTGTGGGGGACACTGCCCAGCGGAGCAGGCAGGGGGCGTCCACGCAGGCCATCCCTGATCAGGGAGCGGCGCCAGCCATGCCCACGAGGCCCTCCTGTGGGCCAGGCCCTTGGAAGACCTGACATGTTTCAACTCATTTCATCCTCGCAATGACTCTATGAACAAGGTACTCTTAGTATCCCATTTTATAGATGAGGAAACTGAGGCACAAAGAGATCATTTGCTCGAGGCTGCACAACTAATGAAGGCACAGCCATTCAACCCCCAGCTGCACAGCTCCCCAGTCCAGTCTTGACTGTACACCAGCTATTTACTTATCTCCTGAGAATTTGCTTATGATCTGCTGAAAGCTCTGTTCAGTAAATCCCTCCTAACTCTCTCTCTGGAATCCAGTGAATAAAAGGTGAATGCCATCAATGGGTTTATTAATTTTTAGGAAAGAGCAGATGTCTTTGAATTAGGTTTCTGCTTTAAAAAAATCCAGGTGAGGCTTGGAAGAGTGAGGATTTAGCAGACCATTCTCAGCACACATAATCCCCAAGAAGGCCGGGTACCCTACATAGCTTTTCCAATCCCTGGGTTCTATATTGGGTGTATTATTGAGGGTTCTCCAGAGAAACAGAGGTTTTGGCTCATGCAGCTGTGGAGAGGCTGACAAGACTGCACTCCGTAGGGCAGGCTGCAAACTGGAAACTCCAATGAAGTTGATTCTGAGGTCTGGCAATTCCGTATTCCCTCAAGGGAAACTGGCTGACTGAAGTCAAAGCAGAAATTCTTCTTTCTGATTTCTGAAATCCTCAGTGCTGGCTTTTAAGACCTCCAGATGATCGGATGAGACTCCCCACATAGCTGAGGGTGATCTCCTGTGTCAGTTGTTGATGCGATCAACTGTAGACACAATAAACCGACTAGAGATGAAACTCCGTCTATGGAACACCCTCCTAGGAACAATCAGGCCAGTAATTGCGCAACCAAACAACTGGGCACCATAACATAGCCAAGCTGACACATTGGGGTAGTTGTTCTTCGAGCAAAGGAATGGCCCCACACTGGAGGTTCCTCCTGGGAAGGATTTGGTGTTGTCTGATGGACCTCTTATGATTGCACAGGGTCCTTAGGTTCAAGAGCAAAGTAAGAATGGAAAAGCAAATGAGTGAGGAGGGGAGACCAGCAACCCATCTTCTCAGGTTTTAGAGGGGTTCTGGGTGAGAGCAGAGGAGGGAAGAAGTTTGGTCTTGCTGACCTCCTGGTCCTGGATTCTGATTTTCCTGATCTGTCTGCCTTTGGAAGAGGAAGTTATGGAACCAGAGCAGTGCTGTGGCCTGCCAGTTCCTCTCGTTGCCCACTGTTTCCTAGGCCTTGGCTAGGGACTGGGAAATCCAAAAAGAATTCCAATCAGCCTCTTGTGAATTTCTCATCAGTCTCATTTGTGGATGCAAGGAAGGTGGACAGGCCTTGGTGGCACAGAGAGCTGTGAGGACAATGCCATGTGTGCTGAAGAAGGGTCTGGAAACTCTAGGTTGGGAGACCGTGCCTGCCCTTTCCAATGAAGGCACAGGACAGGCTTTGCCAGCACCCACTCAAGGTTTGCTAGGAGCATCAGGAACACTGTCTTGGAGCTGCAGAACCCCTCCTGGTTGTCTCTCCCACCTCCAAGATAGACTGCAGCTGCCCAGTGCTCTGTACCTCCAACCTCTGCAGTTCCCTCCCATTGCCCTACCCCCCTCCACCCCAATCACATCCGCTGAGGCAGGGTCGGGCCCCCTAGGCATCACAAAAGGAAAGGCCCTCCTAAAGAGGATGAGAAGGAGAATCAGGGCTCCACAGCCTAAATCACTCAGTGGAATATGTGCTGAGCTCTGTGCGCCAGGGCCTGGGACTGCAAAGGTGACTGGGATGCTATCCCTGCCTGTCCACCGAGGACCCCAAGCTGGCATGAGGGGCATGAGTGAAGGGGTCATAATGGGGACAAGGGTGGGCAGCTGAACTTGCGGGTGTGGGTGGGGCTCAGGTAGTGTTGGGGAGTAGGTCTCCCCCATCCCCACGTCTGTACTTTGCTTTCTAAAGGGTCGAGTTGCCTGCACAGCATGCAGGGCTGATGCTCGCATCCCAAGACGGCTCCACGAGCTGTCCACAGAGAGCCAGCCAGCCCAGCAGCCAGCCAGAGCAGAGAGCCTGGGCTGGGAGGGGGGACACCCCACTGTCCTTCTCTCTGTGGTGGAGTCTCCATTCTGCTTTGCACAACGGGGATGACAACCAAATGAGTCAGACAGCGTCGCCATCGGTAATAAGCTCTCCAGCCAGATTCCCTTCCTCCTGTCCTTTTCTCCCACCTTCTCCCCAGGTCTCCACTGGGAGATACAAGCTTCTGTTTGCTCAACAAACTAACTCAGAGGTCCCTGTGCAGAGGAGCTCAGAAGGCCCAACGCACCCGACGGAGGGGACAGGCAGGGCTAGTGGGCTCCTTGGTGCTGCCCCTTAGGCTCTCCTGGCAGTTCTGAAGACAAGAACAAGGCAGGGTTTTAGAGCCTGAAGGAACCTTCGAGGTCATCCACCTAAGGACTTGGTGAGCGGCCCTGATGCGCAGACCAAGCTACATAATTTGCAGGGCCCAATGCAAAATGAAAATGCAAGTTCCACTGTGCAAAAACTATGAAGAATTTCAAGATGGGGACAACAGATCAGGAGCCAAGTGCAGCGCCCTCCTGAGCACGGGGCCCTGGGAGACAGCACAGGTCACACGCCCACGAAGCCAGCCCGATGTGGGAGCATGGAGATGCTGTCTTAACTTGTCTTGTTGTCTGTTGCCCCCTGTTCTAGTTTGCTAGCTGCCGGAATACAATATACCAGAAACAGAATGACTTTTAAAAAGGGGAATTTAATAAGTTGCTAGTTTACAGTTCTAAGGCCGAGAAAATGTCCCAATTAAAACAAGTCTATAGAAATGTCCAATCTAAGGTATCTGGGGAAAGATACCTTGGTTCAACGTTTCTCTCTCAGCTGGAAGGACTCATGGTGCACATGGTGGCTTCTGCTGGCTTTCTCGTGACTCTACCAAAAAGGGACTCTCTCCAAAATGTTTCTTCTTTTAAAGGATTTCAGTAAGCAACCTTCAGTGGGCAGAGACACACCTCCATGGAAATCATCTAATCAAAAGTTACCACCCACAACTGGGTGGGTCACATCTTCATGGAAATAATCAAAATGCTCCCACCCAGCAATACTGAATGGGGATTAAAGGGCATGGCTTCTCTGGGGTCCACCACAGATTCAGACCGGCACATCCTCTCTACCCCTTCTTTAGGCTTCAGGCCCAAAGAGACAGAGCAAGCGGGCACCGAGGTCCTGGGGTGGAGGAGCCAGGCCTCGGGTCCTCGGCACTCTTGGGTCCCTGCTCATGGCTGCCATCCTCACAGACACGTCTAGGTGGTTTCCTGCTCCACCCCAGATGTGATCCCAAACTTTCCTGTGAGAGCTGTCTGGCTGGCTTCCAGTTCACGAGAGACTCCGGGCTGGCCCAGCCCTTCTCTGTCCAGATGGTAATAGGAATTATTACCTCAGCCTTCTGCAGTTTACCCAAATCCTTCTCTGAAGTTTTCACTTGGTGCATTGAACTCAATCAGCCCCATGTGTGCTACTCGTGGGGGGGCCTCTGCTCAGCCTGGTCACCCCTTCTAGATGGAGGGCAGAACCCGAGGGCTTCAGGGAAAGCAGCAGCCGGGGACTGGGAGCCAAATGCCCGCTGGAGTCCTGCCCTCTGTGTCCCAGCCCAGGGGGGTTCCATTAGGAACTGTGCTGGAGAATTTAGGATTCCTTTGCATTTCCTGCGCAAAATTTTTTCCTGCTAATACTTCACTGATACACTTAATGCCCCACTTTATATTCCACCATAAACTTAAAAAAAAAATTTTTAGATGGTGGCTGAGGGGGTCCTAGTTTGAATTCTAAATCTGTTAAATTCACTTTGATAGGAAATGATAAAATATGACTGGCCCCTCTAGTGACCAGCTGAGAGTTGGGGCTACCTCCATCTGTGAGCTCCCCACAGCCCAGAGTTCAGTTCAGTGGGGGCGCCAAGTGGGACCCCTGCCTCCAGCTCTCAGCCCTGGCCTTGGCGTGCTGCTTTCCTCTCGGGTTCTCAGAAAATAACCTGGCTCCGTGTCTGTGAGGAGGCCTACCTGAAGGCCACCATTTCATGAACTTCCAAAGTAGGTGGTAAAAGCGCTTGTTTGCTTCTCCCACAGACCCACACTGGCTATTTCGGACGCACCACCCGGCAGCTTGGCTCAGAGGCAGGCACGGGGCGTGGGCCTGCGGAGGGTGCCTCCTCCTCTGTGTCCCAGTGGGCGGCAGGGGACACTTCAGAAGTCGCCCTGACCGGGGCTAGCTGTCTCCGAGGGCCCGAGGATCCCAGGCCTTCCTGCTCCGGCCTTTTGCCAGGACCACCACCAAACTCCAGGGCCTGCGGTGAGGGACAGTCCCGTGGTTGGGGTGGGGGCAGTAGAGCATCCTCCGCCCTCGGGTTTTGTTTTGTTCTATTTTTAAAGTGTGTCGCCCGGGCACAGTGGTGGGTAGTGGGCCCCGGCCCGTCGGACAGCAGGCCGGGCAGCCTGCCGGGCGGGGTGGACGCCCCGCTGCACGCCTCCCCCGGAGCACGGCCCACTCGCTGCCCAGAGCTGAGGAGTAGGGCAGGGCGGCCGGGACGCTGGGCCCTCGTGCGCTCGGCCTCTTCTCCCCGCCCACCGTCCTTGTCCTCTCGCACTCAGCCCCGCTCTCTTGCTCTCTCTCTAGATTCAGACATGGCCCCCGCGCCCAAGCCTGGCCAGGCCCGGCCAGGCCCGAAGAGGCAGCGTGGCACAGCCGCCTTCCGGTGAGCCTGCCTGCTGGGGAACGGGAGGCGGGGACGAGGCTGGGGGCTGGCTTGTTTGGGGCTTGGGGTTCACCTGAGTTGGGACAGGGACCCTGGGGGGCTGGCCCACTCTGCTCAGGCTGCTCATGCCAGCCAGGTCCTTCCTACCCACTGCGGCACCTGAGGAGGTGCCGTCTCCCTCAGCCTCAGCTGCTGACCAGGAGCCAAGGGAGTTGACCCAGTTCTAACTGATGTAACCCAGCCACTGCCCTGCTGACAGAGGCAGGGTGCCCCCCACCCCCTCCTGCCTGGAGCCACGGGGCATGGGTCCTCCAAGGGCAGCCTCACCCGGGGCCAGGAGCACCTGGGAGCTTTTTCCAGGTATAGAAGTTTGGAAAGTAGCGAATGAGACCCTGCTGGATGAGACCTTGCTCCTACCTTGGAAGCTCAAAAATTTCTAAAGAAATCTTCATTTCGGAAAGGAGCTCTCCAACTTCTGCTTGGGAACGTAGCATTTTTCATGGGTGCCTGAAACGCTGCGGTGCCCTCGGCTGGGCTTTCAGCTCCTGGCTTTGACTGGGCCTTCAGGTGGTTTCTGTTTACTGGGGGGGCAGGCTGGGAGCAGCGGGGGCGGCCGGGGTGGTCAGGCGCAGCACAGTGAACACCGTGGGCCCGGAGGTCTGGGTTTCTTTTGGATTTTCGCCCTCGCCCACCTCCCAGGAAGTGGGATGACTGGGCCGGGGTATGGGCTGCTCTGAGGAGTCTCTGTACCTCCGGGCTGCCCTGGAGAGAGAGATTAGGCTGATCTCCCCTTGCCAGCAGCAGCCTGAGTCACCCTGTGAGGGTATCCGTGTGGGAGGCTTTTTCACTGCTTTTGTTTGGGGCGGATTAGTGGGATATGGACTCGTGGGAAACTCATTGTTTTTTTAAACTTGCGTTTCTTCAGTGCCGACCTGCACATGACTGTTTTTGCCATGTCGTGTGTGAGACTCTTATCTAGAGGAGTCTGTTCATACGGTTTTGTAATTTTCTGTCTGATGGAAGGTAAGTGACTCTCATAGTTATCTCATGTATTTTAACATGAGAGTTTCTAAAGCTGGTGAACTCCCACAGGGGCTCAGACTCCCTTCAGTGGACGCCTGGCATTCAAGGCCGGGCACAGAGGGGCCTCCTCAAGACCCACTTGTTCCCACAGGCCTCAGAGGCTCAGGCAGCCTGGGTCGGGGGCAGCAGGGGGTGGGCAGCTGTCCTGGTGGCTCTGGCCCCTTGGGATGGTGCCCAGCGGAGGGTCAGGGTGAGGGTGGGGTTCTGGTGAGCCTGCTCTGCTGGATGGGCCCCCCATGAGAACTGGTCAAGTCCCAGCGATATGATTTGGGCCTCAAAGTAGGATTTGCCAACGTGGAGGGAGGGAAGGGTCTGTGGTG
>PVIY010054300.1:0-14287 GCA_004026745.1 Myrmecophaga tridactyla
AGAGAGAGCAGACATAGATGCTTGGAGAACAGTTGCTTCAGAGAACAAGAGACACAGATGTTTGAGATGCTTGGAGCCCAACAGATATCATCATGAGATGTTAAGCAAGCCAGAACTTAGAGAGAGCCATGGGAAGCCAAGACATGAAAACCAATCCCAGAGAAGCAAAGTAAAGAACACCTCCAGGAACAGGGTCTGAAAATAATAGAGCCCAGGAGCAAGGGACTAGCAGATGCCAGCCATGTGACTACACCTGACAGAGCTATTCCTGATCCATTGGCTTTTCTTGAGTGAAGGTAATCTCTTGTTGGTGCTCTAATTTGGACACTTACACTTCCTTAGAACTGTAAATTTGTAGCTTATTAAATTCCCCCTTTTAAAAGTCCCTCAAGTTCTAGGTTTTCACATTCCGGCAGCTTGCAAACTAGCACAGATATCCTCGAATTTTTTGATCTCTGTTTTTAACTGTTGTGGCTTACTGAATCACAGCAGCTAAATTTGACACAAATTTCCAGTGTCATTTCCCTCAATAATTACCTCATCATTCTGGGCTTGAGATACTGAATGAGCAAGGTCTGGCCTCAATCAAACCCTTCAGATATATTTTTCACCCAAGAAATTTCAGATTTCCACAAGATATCTACTCTCTTGAACAATACAACTGATGAGGAAGTAAGCCTACACATCATCTTGTAATGGAAGCAAGTGCAGCACCTCTGATTAGGTTCTGTACATGATTACGTGCAATGCAAATTGTAGCCAGTTCCTTTCTGATCCCCACATTTGTCAACCAGAAGCCTTTTCTTTTTCTTCCCCGGGATACTGAGTTCTACATCGATGTGATTGAAGTTCTTGGCAGGGTTCCTCTGGGGCCCTTTGCAATAACTGTGCATTTCTTCAGCGTGATGTCGACATCTTCTGGGATATCAAGTCTGGTTGCCGAGAATGCTCTTCATTCTCACAGTAGTCGTAGCAAAGCATTTGTGTTCTTTGTTGAACTTCATTGCCTATTTATATTTCTTACAATTTTTATTCATATAGAATACAAAACAGGGAGTTAGTTATGTAAATTTGTGTAGAATGGTTCATCATCCATGTGAATATGTATCAATATGAACGTCACAAAAAGGGAGCAAATCTGGACTCAAGGAATTGCAGTATGCAAATTAAAAATAATAATAAAATTGCAGCTTCCTATTTCTGGACATTTTTTAATGAGCCTATATCTTTTTCATAAAAAGCATCATATGATCTTGAAAATTTGTCTTGTAGTGGTATACATAATAAGTAGGAACCCATGGCACCCAGAAAAACTAAAATTGTTTTATTGTGTCATTTAAGAACAAAGTTGAATTAAAAACTCATGCCTTGTATAATTAAAGACCTTTTCCTACAAGGCACACACAAAAAATATGAAGCTGAGAAATAAAGAGTGGTTAAAGCCATGTAAACTGCAAATTTCTCTATAAATTACTTGGCATCCAATTTCTGTTAAATATTTAATGTTTCTAGAGTGGGTTATCACTTATACATCTGTCTTTTTGCTTTACTCTATAAAGAAAAGTGGAGCAGATGGGGACAGTGAGATAATATAAAGATACTTCTTCTTCCTGAATGTGAATTCACTAAATATTTAGGATCTTGGCAGCAACAGTTGTGTGCCATACGCAGAATGCCAGTCCTATAATCTCACCATCCATAGATGACAGCTGTTTTATATATTGGCTTCTTTGCTTCGAATTTTTTTATAACACATGTTACAAACTTAAGACATATATATATGTGTATGTGTGTCCTGTTTTTCTCAATTAGCACTGTGTCACAAATATTTTCCATATGTAATATTCCATTATACCAATATCCATATTGTATTTAACTGTGTAATGTTAAACATCCCATTTTTTTAGAAAAATTGTTATATTTAATTCTAAGATGAACAGTACTTTTTGCATCACATCTACCAATTTTCTTACAATACATGGCTAATAGTCAATTTACTTAGGCCATAAAAATAGTTAAATTTTAAGGGTATTGACCTTTATTGACATTTGGTGTGTATATGTATGGAAACAGAAAACCAATATATCTCAGAACCAAGAATATTTTCAAAGCATTTTTTTAGATGGTAAGACTAAAAATTGGCTGATCAAATATAGCATTCATACAAATCACTTCAATAATATTTATTTTAGAACATCAGTAATTCAGCAAAGTGCTAAAGGCTCAAAGATGAAATGGATCCCAAGATGAAACATAAGAACTCATTGAGACAAATAATGCATATTACAGGAGGGTTTCTCTAACTGTGATGGGATCCGATTTCCTTTGATGTAGCGTGTTGCTGATTTTAAAAGACTCTTTGGGTGACATTAGAGGCTACAATTTAACTTCCAAAAACTGTAACTTGAATATTCAAAAATTATTGTGAAATGAAAGGGTAATGAGGAAGGGTGATGGTGTAACCACAGTTGCAATAATATATTTATTTGGCCATGATTAGAAGAAAATTGGAAAATAAATACATGTTCATTTCATATTACCCACATAAAAGTCTGGCAATTTTTAATATCTGTTTATATAAAGGTTCATTCTAAAATAGATCATCAACTCTCTTTTAGGGTGTGGATAGTTCAAATTTTTAGAACAGCCTCCTATTCCATTAAGCTCAGATAGTAAACTCACCAAGAAAATGTTATTATTATTTTCCCAGACACTTTAAAGGAAAAAGAAAATTCTAGAAATGAGTGATACTCCTTGAAAGGAGGAGGAATATGCTGATGACCAATCTAAGCATACTTCTTATCCCCTAATAAGTGCTAAATTCCAATGAAAACAAATGCTTAGATGCTTAAATGTATATTATTCTATATAAATTAACTGCTTGATAGTAGTCGGTCCTTTACATATGTGCACAGAATGTAGATTCCTCTGGGAAATCTGTATCACAAAGTTCTGGGCCTTCAAAGCTCAGACAGTGGACTTCTCGCCAAGAAGAAGCATGTCACACACACGCGCGAGCATGCACGTATGCACGTATGCGCGTGAACACCAAACCTTCAGAAAGGAAAACATACCAAATATATTCTCTAGACAACTTCTCAAGAACATCAAGTTATGCCTTGATTTAACTGAATGAATAACGTCAGTACTCAATACATTTTTGTCAAACATATTAAGATAAGAATTGAATAGTTAAAAATGTTTATTCTCCCTCAAATTCTTCCCAGTATTCTCTTCAACTTCTCACCAAGAGGGAATAATTTGTCATTGCCTTTGCCTTGCTAGCAAAAAACTGTACTGATGTTCATCTACATCTAAAAGCATGCACAAGGCACATTCATTGTACCTTCTTGACTTGGGCGTCAGTTAAGATCTTGGGATTCAACACATCCGTCTATATCCTTTACAGAACTGTCATTATGAAAGATTAAAAATAGACCCATCCATAGGGACATGAATTATACTCAGCATTTAGGAGCTAGTGCTATCCTTGTGACTACTTAAGAAATCTTCTATGAGATTCATCTCATTCAGCTTTCAAATCCATTGCCTTTGTCAGCATATATGAATTTCTCTCTGAATTACCAACTTGCATCAAGTGATGTATTCAACAAATAATTATTATTTATCAATTATGTGGCAGTATTATGAACAGAAAAAGTAATAAACTATTGTCCCTTTCTTCAAGGAAGAGAATTTTTCTGTGTCTATTAGCTAATTCATCAGGTTAAGAAATACCTGGCTAAATACAGATGTCACTTAATGGCATCTGCCTCCAAGAATACATTTATATTTTTTACCATTTTTAATCTAATTTTATTGAGATAAATTCACATACCATATAATCCATTCAAAATATACAATCAATGATTCACAACATCATCACATAGTTGTACATCCATCACCATGCTCATTTTTAGAACATTTACATTACTCCAGAAAAAGAAATAAGAAAAAGAGAACACCAAGTATCTAATACCCCTTATACCATTCTTATTGGTCACTTGTATTGCAGTCTACCCAATTTTAAGACTTACAATAAAAATTAACAATGCAGTTTATTTTGCATAATATATATATGTATAACAGGACAAAACATCCAGAAGTATCTAAGCAGACATAGGCAACTGATCTTTGTTTCCCTTTTTTTATTTTTTGCAATATAGTTTTACAATCATTATCAAAGCTAGAAGATTACAATTTAACAACTTCAGGTATTCCCTATCGCTATTCTAAAACACTAGATGCCAAAAAGAAATATTATATAATGAGTCAGTAGTCACAGTCATTTATCAAATCCTAATTTCTCAGTTACACCTCTGCCTTATCATTTGGTCATTCTCCCAGTCTTCAGGGGTATCTGGGCAATGACCATTTTAATTTCTTCATTCCAGAAAGGGATGCTGACCTTATAGGGTAGAGGAATGAGGCTGGCTGATGTTCTTGGTACCTCTGTGTTTCAGGGCCTATCTGGTATAGGAATAATCTGTAAGCCTTTGGTTTCTGAAAAAATGTTTAAGAAAAACTTTCATAGAGACTTAGAAAGACCCTAGGGCATTCCCTAGGGTTTTCAGGAAAACTGTTGGTTGGGGCTTGACATACTGTGGTAGTTTGCAATATCTGGCTGATGCTTGCATAAGAGCAACCTCCAGAACGATCCTCAAATCTACTGGAAATCTCTTAGCCACAGAAACTATTTTGTACCATTTCTTTTCCCTCTTTTGGTCAAGAACATATTCTTAATCCCATGATGGCAGGGTCAGACTCATCCCTAGGATTCATATCTCACGTTGCCAGGGTATCTAATACCCCTGGGAGTCATGTCCCACATAGGGGGATGGGTAGTGAGTTTATGAGCAGAGTTGGCTTAAAGAGAAAGGTCACATCTGAGCGATAAAAGAGGCTCTCTGAGGTTGACTCCGGCATAATTATAAGCAGGCATAGCTTTAGCATAAGAATGCTTTTATTCTGATCCAGAATTACCTGATACATTTTCTATAAAAGTCACTGAACACAGAAACATTTTGATGTTTATTATGCAATCAAATCTCCTTACTTTAGAAACATCTCCATATAAACGGTGTGCTGGGAAAAAGTACTTTATTCTCTATTCACCCTCTGAAGTAGTCATTCATGGTTCATATGACAGCTTTAGGGTTCAAGTTCTCTTATCGGAAAATGAGAATGCAAATCATTTTACAGATATAAAGCCTGACATCAGTGCTACTTAAACAAATCTCATGATTCATTAAAACACTTCATAGTCACCATACCCCAAACCTCTATTAGATGCTTAAGTGCCACCAAAGCTTTATCAACAAGTACTCATGCACCACTCACAGGAATCACTCACACTGTGGAGGGCATACATTCACGTAGCAAATGCCAAATGTACAGAGCTTTAAGTAATTATGCATGCACACTTAAGACATATTCCCCCTTGCCAGATTTAGGTAAGTACCACCAATTATGAATGTGCATTTAAGATCTACATGCAGTTTACCTGCAAAACTGACAATTTTTCCTACCTAAATCACTTTTCACTAAGAAACTGAAATAGGAAATGGATAACATATAGATAGCTATACATATATATATATATACATATGTAAAATAAAAGCAATAGAGTACTTACTAGCTAGTAGTTTTAAAACTGGTGATGCCCTATAATATATCACAGAAATTAGTGAATGTTCATATAGTTGTTTTAATGATTATGTTAAGTCCCTGAACTAGGGAAGGAATTTAGGGAAACACCATTGTAGAAATCAATCCAAAACTTAAGATGAAGCTAATTGGCCCATACTGGGTACATAAAAAAAGATTGCTCAAACTGTCAAAACTTTAAAATGCCATCCCAACATCAGTTTGAACTTTTCACGAATTTAATGAACATGCACTGAAAATGTACCTATAGAGATTTTTCCAGTTCCTAAACTCCACAATTTTGCCCTAAAACCTATAACAAACTAAAAATAGGAGAACTAATTTAATGATGAATCTCTTCTATAGTTCTAAAGGCAACCTGATGTTCTTTCCAAAAACCAACATCTACTAAGAAATGTAGTATGTTGAAGTGGTTTGCTTTATTGCATATAAAGAAGAGATACCACAAACCCCATTATTCTCCCATTAGAGGAAAGAAGTCTATGTTAACATGCTCCTCACAAGGCATTTATATCTGCTTGGAGAAGAGGCATATAGTATATGGGGAAAAAGATTGGTATAGGTTTACAAACTACCTATACAACTGATACTAGTATAAAAAGCTTTGTATTTTTAATTTTGACTATATGAAAATAAATGAGCCTGAATTCCCCAAAATTATACATAAATAGACTACAAGAGTGACATTTTTAGGGTCTGAGCAGTATATATATTATTTTGGGGAGGGGGGGCATGGGCAGCCACTGGTAAGCAAGCCCGGGTCTCCTACATCCCAGGTGAGAACTCTGCCTGCTAAGCCACTGTGGCCCGCCCAGCAGTATATTTTCATACCCAAGATTCTGGTCCAACAATTTTTATACCCAAGATTCTGGTCCAATATAAAAATCTTATTACCAACATATCCAGAATATCATTTGGGTCTGCATTACAACTGGTTTTGCCTGACACTAATCACTGCCATGCTATTAGGGAATTAATAGATACCTATGAAGCAAGCATTGCCCAGATCTCACCTACCCCCCACTTCCTCCTCTGAGGAAGTTACAAACACATGCTAAGTGGCATCTTCCCATCTTCCACTACCCCTACCTTCTTTCCTATTGTGTGCCATTCCCTGCACTTGAGAAGATGTTAGCTCTAAAGACATGACCTGACCAGACCCAGAAACCAGGAACAGGCAACCCCAGATGCTTATCAGAATAAGAATTCTCAGTGGCAGGGCCCCCTCCTCTGAGGTAGATAAAACCACACCTAATATAGACGTAAAGTGGGGCTTGTGAAGCTGTTATCTACGGAGCAATTTTGACCACCTAGGGAGACAGTCCTTCTTGGAACTTTTTATCTGCTTTTTTAGACTCTCTGTGCTGAGCGACAAAGAGATTTTTTGCCCTTTCTGGACTCTTTATTTTGTGCAAGTAGTAAAAGGTTAATTTGCTGACAGTTTCTGTTCTGCCCTGAACCTGTCTTCCCATAATGCACTATTATAGCAACTCGCTCCACAAAATGCTTAGCGAATTTTTACATTTCTTGCTATCTTTTTGTCACATAAATAATATGTATTTTTTTAATATTTGAAATTGGATTGATAATTGATAAATTTAGACTTTAAGAAAAAATATGTGATCAGTTATTGCATATTGGTTAAATATATTCCTCTCCTATTCAGTTTTAATATCCTTTACAAAAACAATGCTATGGATAGGCAATCATTGTGGTATTTAAAAATCAGAGTATTTTAGAGGGTTTAATAGTCAAATTATTAATACTGAGCAAAAACCTGTGAAAGTTGAAAGACAAAAGTTCTGCAAAAAGCTACACAGACTTAAAAATACATAAATTTCATTTTTAAAATAATTTCTTATATTGCATATAATTCTTTTAAAGTAAGTAATTATAGAATTGTTTTTATACATTTGGGTTCATTGAAGCCTTTTATTCTGGTGCATTGCTGAACCAACGCAAGAATTTAGGCTTCTACGTTATGCTAGGGATTCTCAAAATTTTCTATACTCCCATCTGTAACAGTCTTCATTTATATAAGTTATTCTTAGAATAGTGGATATGGAATGGTAATAATATATTACATTTCACACTTCCCCACTGCCCTGCCCAGATTCTGAAATAAACCGAATTGGAATTGACTAAATCTTATACTCTTTACATCTTTTCTTCATAAAATATGGTCCCAGGATGAGTAGTGTCTTCATAACACCAGAACTTATTGGAAACTTAGAATCCAGGGAATTACTCAAATCTGCTTAATCACTGAGGTTATACATCAGTCTTCCCTAAGCAAATCAATTCTATTTCAAAATCACAAGAAACAAAGCACGTCAAAGTATCAACAAGAAACTACTTTCGGTCACTTAGCTTATAAGGATTTTTTATGGTCCCTTCTCTAACAAAGCAAATAGCTACAAATAGATTATATAATATCATAAATGACACAAATTATGTTGTTTACATTTATCTTGAAAAGAAAAGGAACATAGCATTTCTATGAGATAAGAGACTCTACTAGAACATTTTGAAAACAAAAAACATTAATTGAACAAACTATTTTTGCCATAGATGAGTGATTTACAAAGTGTAATGAGTAGTTACTTAATTACCTAGGTAAAAATAGATTTAATAAAGAATATTGGTGAAAGCTTCAGCTGCTTGGCAATATGTGATTTGTTAACATAATTATTAGAATTGCCAAATATGATTTTGACAAAATTAATCAGTTTTAGAAGCACAGTAAAAGGCTGTCAATACTAGATGAGTTTCTTATTCCTTTACATTCAATGTCCCCTCTCTGTTTGCCTAAAATAAATGTACTAGATTTCTATAAATTGAATAACTATCCATTAATTATACCACATTGCTCTCTGTACTCAGTATATCAGGAGGGATAATGGTGTTAATTTTGTGGACAATAATAAGACAGATGACAAGATAAATTTCAGGTCCCAAACCCTTCACAATAGGATCCAAACCTACTTTTACAGTCCCTCTGCTCACCCTGTACCCCTACAAGGCACTTTCCATTATTCATATCTTCCAGACCCTTTCATATCTCCTTGTTTTGACCAGACTGAATCCTCTCCCAATTGTCTCTTCATTTCTACCTTTCCCTTTCCAGATTTGGATATCTTATTGTGATGTTTAATTTCATGTGTCCATTTTGCTAGGTTATGGTGTCCAGTTTTTGCCAAGCAAGCACTGGCCTGATTGTCCCTGTGAAGGTATTTAATAGGCAGATTTAAATCATTAATCAGTCAACTGCAATATGGCTGATCACATCTACAATCCACAAAGACTTCATTCTGTAGTGAAAAAGGTCTTCTTATCCAATCAGTTGAAGGTCTTAAAGGGAATAGCTGATTATTTCAACAGTCAGAAAAAAAGAATTTCTGTAACTATTTCAACCAACAAGATTCTCCTGGAGAATTCATCTTCACCTTCATTGGAGTTCCTATCTTGTGGCTTATTGTGGGAAATTCCATGTCACTATGGATTTCCCAAATGAAGTCTACCCTTTACAATTCAGACTTACCAATCCCCATGATTCCGTAAGCCAATTCCCATCATAAATCTTTGAATATTTACATATATATGTAGGTATATGTCTAATTTACATATATATGTATATATAATATGTATTTTCTCTGTTTTTCTGGAGAATCTTGACTAAAATACTCATGATCATCTTTTTTGTGTTTGTTTCTTCTTTACCATGTGTAACTTTTTCATGGTACAAGAGTTCTTTACTTTGACAAACTGCCAACTTCTAATCTGAGCTAAGTAAGGCAAGTTTAAAAGCAGGGACTCAGAATAAATTGGGCAGTGAATAAAGATATACCCGCAAAGTCCCTTAGGAGAAAGGAGGAAATATTTAACTTCCCCATTTGGAGAATTTCTGACATTCTAGCAAGCAGTAGGGACAACAAAAAAAATAGGCTAAGTCCTGAATCCTGGGGTTTGGCACTATGAAACTTATTCCTGCAAAGGATAGACTAAGCCTACTTAAAATTAAGCCTAAGAGTCCTCAGAGAATTTTTGTTCCTCAGATGTGGCCTCTCTCTCTCTATGCCAACTTGGTAGGTGAACTCATTGCTCTCTGTCCTACATGTGAAATGATCCCAGGGATGTAAATCTCCTTGGCAACATGGGACAGAAATCCTGGGATGAGCCAGGAGCTGGCATCAAGGGAGTGAGAGAGACTTCTTAACCAGAGGGGGGATGAGAGAGATGAGAAAAGTAAAGCTGAAGTGGTTGAGAGGTTTCAAACAGAGTTGAGAGATTGTCCTGGAGGTTATTCCTTTGCATTATATAGATACCTCTTTTTAGTTTATGGTATATTGGAGTGGCTGGAAGGAAGTACCTGAAACTATTGAGCTGTGTTCCAGTGGCCTTGATTCTTGAAGATGACTGCATGAAGTTATAACATTTGCGATGTGACTGTGTGATTGTGAAAACCTTGTGCCTTCACAAAGCTCCTTTTATCCAGTGTATGGACAGATGAGTAAAAAAAATATGGATAAAAAATGAATAAATAATAGGGGGAACAAAGGGTAAAATAAATTGGGTAGATGGAAATACTAGTTGTCAATGAGAGTGGGGGCAAATGTATGGTATGAGTTTTTTTTTTTTTTTCTGTTTATTGCTTTTCCTGGAGTGATGCAAATGTTCTAAAAAAGGGTCATGGAGATAAATACACAACTATGTGATGATATTTTGAGCTATTGATTGTACACCATGATGTATCTGCATGAAGAATTCTCAATAAAAAATATTTTCTAAAAAAAGTAGGACTCTGAGCAGTTTGTAGCCTTTTAATTAATTAATTAATTTGTTTATTTATTTGTTTTTGGTGCATGTTCTGGGAATCAAACCTGGGTCTAATACATGGAAGGCGAACATCCTACTAGTGAACCACTCATACATCCTCAATTCATAGCTTTTTGACTACATTTATTCTTTTTTTAGCTTTTTATTTTTGAATTGCTTTCAAACTTATAGGAGAATTACAAAAATAATGCAAACCCCACACAGAGAACTCTAGCATACCCTTACCCCCCATACCCAGATTCACCAATTTTAACATTTTTTCACATTTGCTGTATCATCTGCCTAGCTAGCTAGCTAGCTATTTGTCTTTCTATTCATTTTCTGAATACTTGAGTGTAGATCATATACATTAGGCTCCTTGAACACTTCATATTGCCGTTTTCATTTCATAGGAACAAGGATATTCACTAACGGAACCATGGTAAGCATGCTTTATCAAGTTCAAAAAAATTAATATTGAGAAAAGCTTTAAAAAATTATATTACAATTTATTCATATGTCTCAGTAATGCACCGTTGAGCCTTCTCTCCTCCTTTGTTAGAACCTATCAGCCTGCATTGCATTTAATTGTCATTGTTTCTTCAGTTGTTCTTTCATTTTTTTAATTGTGAGAACTTACATACAATATAAACTTTCCCATCTCAATCACTCCCAAACATACCATTCCATGGAATAATCACATTCACAATATAGTGATACCCTCACCAATTTCCATTATTAAAACTTTCCCATCTCCTCAAATAGAAACCCTGTACTCATTTCACACAAAATCTCCATTCTCCCTGCCTCCCATCTCTGGCAACCTGTACTGTAAATCCTTTCTCTCTGAGCTTGCATATTCTCTAATATCTTCTTTGTAGTTACCATGGGGCTTAAATTTAACATCCTAAATCTATTACTTTCATTTGATTAAATACCAACTTAGCGTCAATAGTATACAGAAACTATATTCTTATTCTCCTCTGTCCCTTCACCTTTATATAGCTCTTATTACAAACTATATGTTTTCATATTGAGTATAAGCAACTGATTTCTCATTACATTTTTATCCCTTTGCCTTTTAAATCCTGTAGGAAATAAAAAGTGGGGTAAAATCCAAAAATTCATTAGCATTGGCATGTATAGTTACCCATATCATAACCCTCATTAGATAGATTTATTTCTTTATGCTGCTTTAATCTCTTTTTCATTGCCCTATCTTTTTACCTTCATAACTCGCTTTAGCAACTCTTGTAAGACTGGTCTATTTGGTGACAATTCCCTCAGCATTTAGCTAGGAATGTTCTAGTCTTTCCCTCATTTTTGAAAGACACTTTTGCCAGATAAAGAATTCTTGGTTGATATTATTTCACTTTCAACACTTTGAATATGTCATCCATACCACTGTCTTCTTGCTTCTATGTTTTCTGATGAGAAATTGGCACTTAAGCTCATTGAGATGTCCATGTATATGGCACATTGCTTCTCTCTTGCAGCTTTATCAAATTCTTTCTCTTTTTTTTTCTTGAAGCATGCATCTATTTGGGTTTATCCCATTTGGAATTTGTTGACAGTCTTAG
Source organism: Myrmecophaga tridactyla (assembly GCA_004026745.1). NCBI lineage: Eukaryota > Metazoa > Chordata > Mammalia > Pilosa > Myrmecophagidae > Myrmecophaga > Myrmecophaga tridactyla. The sequence continues at coordinate 12,063 of PVIY010054300.1, forward strand.
ATATGTATATTCATGTCTTTCATTAAATTTTGAAAATTTACAGCCATTATTTCTTTTTTTAAATGTAATACTGTTTAACTTCAAAAACATTTCAGCTTTCTATACATACAAAAATATGACAGAACATTGCAAATTGTGTTTAAGTAGATAGTTCTTAAACTTTGATGCAGTGGCTGTTCACATTGCTGACAATGAAGAGTTCTACAGTTTGTTAAAAACAAACAGTTTTAAAACGACTACACTTAACTTAAAAAAAAAAAACACTTCTCATGCCAGTTGACCCCCAACCCCACCCTTTGCAACAGTTTTGAATGGCAGCAGAATACTATGTCACTGTATTCAAAAACCTGAAGCTAAATGGATGCCAACTGCAGTGTCAACAGGTGCATGCCCTGAGTTGTAGCCCTTCCAAGGGACATTTCTACCTCCATCTCAATGCCAAGAATGGACCATCTGAGAATTTCCCTCATTTCATTCATTTTTACAAACTATAGATATTTACAATTGATAACAGGAATTCTAGCCAAAAAATAAAACAGAGTTAACACCACCTTAAAAATTAGAAAACAAAGAAACAAAAATGCCAGAAACATCTTTTGATGCCTTGTCATACCAACAGCAAAGGGTGCAGAGTGAGAACACCAAAGGGCCTTTTCATTTTAAAAATGTTTGGGAATATGTACAACTTTGGTGAAGTTTCAGGATGCTCCTGACACCCATGTTTACTTCATGTAAACTACTGACAATTTCTAGAACATTTTGAGAGACTACAATATGATGATCCAATTTTGTAATTAAACCCATTGAGGGCTACAGACAATGTCTCAAATAAGAGCTGTGGCCAGTACGGCACTCCCCTACTCTAAGATATTCACCAGGAGACAGGGCAACAGCTTTTTATTCATCCTCCTCTTCCTCTTCTTCCTCTTCCTCTTCCTCATCTTCCTCTTCCACTTTTTTCCGGGCAACTTTAGTGAGACCCTTCATACTACCAAACTTCCCTTTATAGTCAGCAACATCCATCTCGTACTTCTCCTTCAGCTTCGCCACCTTATTGTCGCAAGGCTGCTTTTCATTGTCACTCAGGTTGTTCCACATCTCACCCAGCTTTTGACCACATCTCCAATAGAGATGTCAGGGTTTGTGGATTTGATCTTGGGGTGGAATTCTGAACAGAAGAAGAAGAACCCAGACAGTGGCTGTTTTGGAGCACTAGAATCTTTCTTCTTCTTGCCTTCCTTAAGTGGTCCATAATCCTTCATTTCCCTGTCATAACATACTTTGTCCACCTTTGACATTTTCTTGGAAAATTCCACACAATTGATAGAAACCTCGGGGTTTTCCCTCTTATATTCCTCTCTGCACATCTGCACAAAGAAAGCATAAGCAGCCATCTTGCCCTTTGATTTCTTGGGGTCATCTTTAGCCATCCTGACTGTACTATTCATCAATCTGCTATCATTTCTTTGAATATTCTTTCTGCCACTTTCTCTTTCCCTTTTCCTTCTGTAATTCCCACAATGCATGTGATGTGCTTGATGGTGCCCCAGTAGTCTCTCAGGCTCTTCATTTTCTTCAGTCTTTCTTCCTTCTGCTCTTGAAACTAGATTATTTCAATTGGCTTATCTTCAAGTTCTCTGATTCTTTCTTTTGCCAGCTCCAATATATTTCTTAAATTCTCTACAGAATTTTTAATGCCTGTTATTGTGATCTTCAGCTCTGATTTCTTCTTTTTCTTAATTTTCACCTCTCTATCATATTCTCTTTGAATTCATTTATGGTTTTCCTGGTTTCCATTAGTTCTTTGTCCATGTTTTCCTTTAGCTCTTTGAACATATTTAGGATAAATTTTTTTAATTCTTTGCCTGCTATGTCATAAGCTTGCTCCTCTCCACTGATTTTTTTTTATGTTTCAATATTCTTGTTTTCCTATACCATTGCTCCTGTTTCTTTGTATATTTTGTTATCTTTTGTTGAAACCTAGACATTCTGATATTTAAAGTGTAATCTCTGGAATTTAGACACTGAGGCATCTGATCTTTTCTTATGTCCAGCTAGTGTTCTGAGCAGAGCTTTTCTTGAATGTCAGGAGCTAACCAGAGAAAAAGAGAGAGAGAGAGAAATGAAAATGCCTCTCCCAGTAATTGCAGTTTGGTATGTGCAAATAAACTCCTCCAGGGCTCATTCATACAATCAGTTTAGAGAATAGCTTCAGCCAAAGCATA
>PVIY010054301.1:0-14284 GCA_004026745.1 Myrmecophaga tridactyla
AGGAGGCTCTGGGACTTGAGCCAGTGACCTTGAGCAACCATTGACTTTGAGAACCCAACTACTGCACCTGTAGAATGGGAGTAATGAGTCTGCCTAGAGATCATGGCTAGTGTAGGCTTACATGAGGTAATGGATGATGAATCATCTGCTTTATTGTACAGAATAATGCAAAGGCAGCCTACTGCCCTGGCAGCCACCAGCTCATCCATGCCCAGCCAGGTCCTGGAAAACATACAGGGAACTTGACCACTCTTAGATTGAGTCGACAATGTTAATTCTCTCAATATTTTATTTCATTTATTCAAAAGTCTCTGGAAATAAGACCTGAATTAGAGTCCTCTTTCTCTTCTTATGAACTGTGTGATCTTAGGCAAGTTACACAACCTCTCTGTGTCTCAGTTTTCTCATCTCACCTCATCTGTAAAATAAATCCAATAAAAGTGCCCATTTCCTAGATTAGTCAATGGTATAGTCCTTAAAAAGAGTGTCTGGGAGAGAGGTAGCATTCAATAAATGTTGGCTATTATTTTAATTGGGATTTAATATTAATTTATCAGTGGCCTCTTTTGTGCCAGGTATAGCACTGGTTTTAAGGATATAAATATCCTTAAAAGGATCTTCTAGTCCAGTGGGGGAAGCAGAGGATGAATAACTATAGACTGTGGTTGATATTATGATCCAAATGTTCCCCACATGCTGTGGGGGTACAAGGTTGGAAGCATCGGAGGTCTGTGGTCAAGGGATTGGAAGAATATTCTAGGTTTAGTAGGACTGACCATACATCATAGTTTATCCAGGACAGTCCCCATTTCATGTGTGCTGTACTGGAGTGTGGTTACCTAGGCATCATGAACAGCATGCACATATGCAGAAAGTACTCAAATTCAAGAACATGGCGCCTGGTTCACTTCTCTCCCTCAGCAAGGGGTGCAGCCCTGCATGAGCTGGCCCTTCCCACCTCACAGCTTCTGTGGTCACTGCTTTCCCCCTCCCAGGCCAGCCTTATGGGATGACTAGCATGTCCTCAAACTCCCCAAGCCCAGGAGCACCTCTATTTTGAACAGCTCCTCTTCCCTGCCTACACCCACCAAAACCCTTCTAATTATCCCACCTGCTAATGCCTCAGCAGCTCAGGTTACATCTCATCTCCAGAGCCTTCCCTGACCCCAGCTGCTCTCCGAAAGCCTCCCCTCTGTGACTCCTCCCCAGAGCACCCAGATACAATTATATACAGTATTTATCACAACCCATTGCTATTTCACAGCTGTATACTTGCACTGAGTAGTAAATAAAAAATATCACCTTAACTGCTGGCATTAGAATTCCTCTTAGGGGGGGAACTGTCTTTATCTAGTAATGCATCTAATTGCTCCAGTTGATGTGGAGGTTGCAACCTAAAGGCATGAGATTGCTGATTAATAAAAATTAACCGGAAACTGGAGATGGGGCAAGAGTGTCTAGAGTGTTGTTTCAAGTTCATGTTCTCATCATGCAAATCACCAACCACAGCAAGTGATTCTGATTTCAGTTGGCATAAAGCATGGAGTTGGGGCTCACAGCTGGATCAGTGTAAGGGGAAAGGGACAGCCTGGCAGCCCACTTTTGAACTAATTTAGGGAAAACATGAGCCCTTAGCCAGACTCTGAGACTCTAACCATCCTCCCATACTTGGAATTTACACAAATCTTGGGAAGATCTACAAAGCGTGTGTTTGGTGGACACACTCTAAGGAGACCATCAGTGAGTCTTGTATAATCCCCTCCCCTGAGTGCATGTGGAACCTGTGACTTGCTTCTAACAAAGAGAACATGGCAAAAGTGATGGATGTCATGCCCATGATTAGGTCTTGCTCATGGGTAAAGGCCATGGGAGGGTGAGTATGTCACATTATGTAAGACACTTACTGAGCAAACCGAGGTGAGAGAGTCTCTTGTTAGCCTTGAGCTGCCATAATTTAGGATGGTCTGTGGGAGGCCATGGGGAAAGGAACTGTGGTGGCCTCAAGGATCTGAGTGCAGCTACCCAGAAAGTGGGGACCACAAGGAAATAGTCTGCCAAAACCACCTGAGCCTAGAAGAGGACCCCGAGCTCCAGAAAGGAGCTCAACCCAACCAACGCCTTGACTGCAGAGAACCAAGCTAAGCCATGCACAGACTTCTACCCACAGAAACTGTGAGATAATAAATGTGCATTGTTTGGGTTTTTTTGGGGGGTGGGGGTGGGGGGTGCATGGTCTGGGAATTGAACCCAGGTCTCCCACATGGAAGGTGGGCATTCTAACCTCTGAACTACCCGTGCACCCAGATGTGCACTGTTTTAAGCCACCAAGTTTGTGACAACTTACTACATAGCAATAGAAAATTAAAAGTGTATGGAATGGAAATTTGAGCCAAGTGCACTCAACTTTCTTTTTTTTTTAGAGCAAGGCTACCCCAGTTGCTGTCTCCAACCCTTGAAGGTGGAGATGCTCTTGCTCGTCCCTGTACCCCAGTGACTAACTCAGGGCCTGGCACTTAAAAAGAGCCTGGAAGATGGTTCATGCCTAGGACTGGAATTGCCCCATCACACAGTATGCATATGTTCAGCTTTAGAAGGCACTGCCAGTTTATCAAATTGATTATATCAATTTACATTCCCACCAACAGTGTATGAGGGTTCCCATTCTCTACATCCTGTGCAACACTAAATACTGTCAATTGTAAAACTTTTATGCACTCTAATGGGTGAACGCTCATTGTGTTATTTGATTTGCATTTCCCTAAGAGCTACTGATGTTGAATATTTTTTATATTCTATTTTTTATATTCTTGACTAGACATTATCTTTTGAAAAGTGCCAATTTGAGCCTTTTGTCCATTTTAAATTGGATGTCTCTTTTTCTCATTGATTTGTAAGAATTTCTAAAATAAATTCTAGTCCTTTTTAAATAACAACAACAGCAACAACAACAAAAACCCATAAGAGTTTGGAGAATGGACAAAAATCATTTTAGAAATTATCAATTGCCCTGATGTTGGAACAAAGGGTGAGGGACATAGGAACTGGAGAGATACATTGGCATAGGACATGAAGGTTTTAGATCAAGTTAAGAGTTTGGAATTTATTTTGCAGAAGGTCTATTTAAATATAGTCATAAGGACAGCTCTCTGCCAGGAAGAGCTATAGTCAGGAAGCTGTTATTAGGGGCTGATGGAGAGGATGAGAGCTGAGCAGGGGGAATGACACGGGTCTGAGCAGCGAGATGCCCTTCCACCCCCCGTGGTCTCAGTGGGAGCTGTGACCATCGGGAAGTCACACTGAGCAAGTGGAGTATCTGGGGGATCCTGGCTCTGGGGTGGAGTGTGGATGACACGCTGCTCATGAGCATCAGGCGCATGTGAAGAGGAGCTGGTAGGACAGACAGAGAAGATGAGAAGCCAGCTGGTAGACCTCCCATGTCTGTGGTCCTACTGGAAATATCCAGCAGGATGATCACATTTATGTCTAGAGATTAGGGGAGAAGTTGAGACTGGAGACCTAAGTACCTTTCAGCTCTAAAAGTCTGATTTTAGAGACAAGAGAGAGGATAACTCAGTCTTAACCAGCCACAAACATGCAGTTTCAACCTCGGTCCTGTCTGCAGGCAGCATGGAGAGCCCGGCTCTCCCCAGGAGGGGACAGCAAGTGCCCCGCGCCCGCCTTGCTTCCTCACAACTCCCCAGATCAGGACAGCCAGCATCCTCCAGGGTCTTTCTGAGATTTGAAAACCAATCATTCATTTATAAAGCTAAAAGTCATCAAGGAAGCTCCCCTTAACCCAAGAAGGGCAAATCCTCCTTTGTCTCTTGCACACTTCAATTTTCTATTAATATATGAACTTGATTTGCAGGGCCCCAGCATCATCCTGTCCGTATCCTCACTTAACAGGTGAGGCTGAGGGCAGCGATGCTAGGCTCAAACCCTCTGTGGAGAGCTGGCTGCAGTGCTTGGACAGGAGCCCATGGAAAGGAACCAGGCACGGTGAGAGCAGGAGGAGTGTGGGAAGGGCAGCCTGACCCACCCAGGTCAGAGGTTGAGTGGAGGATCCCTCCCCTTCTCCTCCTTGGGACTCTCAGCTTGAGGGAGAACAGCTCAGCTTCATTGCCAGGCAGTTCCTGGAGACCCCTGCTGGCACCGCTTTAACTACAGTTGTTTCTGGGAAGTTTCCTGAGCAGCTGCACACCTCCAAAAGTCCTGGACCCAGGGAGGAAGGCAGTGGCAGCTCTAATGAGTGTCCTTCTTAGATGCCTTGTCAGTCTGCTATTAATGGGGACGTGTAGAAACACTCTCCCAAGCCAGGGGAGGGCAGAACCGGATCTTCTAGCAGGTTGGGTGATGCTGACATGGCCATCCACATCTGGTCTGTTCCCTGGCCACCAGCCCTGGTCCTTGTTCTCCAGCAGAAGAGACACGACTCCCCAAAACAACTGAGCTCAGATCACATCAGGATCCATCTGATGCCCCACCAATTGCCTCTGGGGTCGAGCACCCTCTGTGTGCCAGCTGTCACTTTATTCCATATGAATCAGCTCTGGAAGGGTGTTTGGCTCATCTCCTTGGAGCTGCTCTGTTCACTTGGAACAGGTTTGTCAAATCGCTTTTACCTTGCTAACCTATGAGGATGGAGGGGTCAAAGCTGCCTGGAATTCTGGAAGGAGTTTGACTGCTGCCAAGCTCACTTGGCAGGGGTGGGGGTGACATCTGTCACAGACAAAAGAAAGGACCAAAACTTTTCTATCTCTTTGGAACTCAAGCATGAGGATATGAGTCAAAGCTAAGATCCCTTTTCTAATGCTTCCTTTTCCTGACTATTATTAATGCCAAGTCCCCCCCCCACCCCAAATTCTATTAACTGGGACTTTCAGTGGAACCTAAAAATGATCCATTCTTGTTCCTTCATTTTACAGGAAAGAAATTTATTAATCAGCGGTCCAGGTGATTTGCCCACAGCCACAAAGTGATTCTTGGCAGAGCTGGGCGAGAATCCTGGCCCATATCCCACTGTGACAATCCCTGCTTGGACATTTCTCCTCTTCTTTGATCTGGATACAAGCTGTCCACTTCCACTGAATCCCACCAATCTCAGGACAAAAGGTGAAATATCACACACCAGAGTCATTCAATTTAAATAAATCTGAGGTGTTCACCTCCACTTTTGAGACCAGACCTCAGATATTCCTCATTTAATATTTACCAATTTTCTCTCCCCAAATATGCCACATACCTATTTATCTGTGAGATGGCCAATGAATGCAAACCTGGGTCTGACAACACCCATGAGAAACAGCACAAGGCATAATCTTTAAATCATTAAAAATAATTCTGTTTCTTAACACAACTTAAATGTTGCAAAACACACAACTAGTAAAGCCTGGAGCAAATATATGCCAAGTTTAGCAAGGCTGAATTTCAGGACCAGCAAAGCGACACATGGCTAAGCCAAGCAGGGGCAGACATCAGCATGTTCCCATGGACAGCCCTCATTGCTATTTCATTCTCAGAGCTGGAGGGAGGCAACAAGCCCAGCAGGTACAGAGAAAAGAGCATGGGGTATAAGGAGGTTTAAGGACCTCACTCCCATCATGACTTCCTTTCTAGCTCCATTCCATCCATATGCTCAGAACCATTTTCTAAAGAAAAACTCTGATTATGCCACCCCCCTGTTTAAACACAGCTGTGTGCTCCTCACTCCATAAGGTAAAGCCCCAACTCTTTAGCAAGGTAAATCAGGTTCCACAAAATAGGGTCATGGCATGGCTGAATGGATAAAAAAGCATGACCCATTACATACAAGATAACACTTTAGACCCAATGACATAAATATGTTGAAGGTGAAAGGATGGTGTGCTGGTTTGAAAGGATTGTGTGCTCTAGAAAAGCCATGTTTAATCCTGATCCATCTGGTGGAGGCAGCAGTTTCGTTTGATCCCTATTCAGTACTGTAGCTTGAAAAATCAATTAGATAATCTCCACGGAGAAGTGATTCAACCAATTGTAGGTATAAACCTTTGATTAGAGGGACATGTGGCTCCACCCATTCCAGGTGGGTCTTGATTAGTTTATTGGAATCCTTTAAAAGAGGAAGCATTTTGGAGAAAGCTTCAGAACGACAAGAGAGCCATGAGAACTACTCAGCCAGAGACTTTTGGAGATGAAGAAGGAAAATGCCCCTGGGGAAGCTTCATGAAACAAGAAGCCTGGAGAGAAAGCTAGCAGACGTCGCCATGTTCACTATGTGCTTTCCAGTTGAGAGAGAAACCCTGAACTTCATCGGCCTTTATTGAGTAAAGGTAACCTCTTGTTAGTGCCTTGATTTGGACATTTTGATAGACTTGCTTTAACTGGGACATTTTCATGGCCTTAAAACTATATACTTGCAACTTAATAAATTCCCCTGTTTAAAAAGGCATTCCATATCTGGTATATCACATTCTGGCAGCTAGCAAGCTAGAACAGATGGAAAAGATATTTCACACAAATAGTAGTAATCAAAAGAGAGCTAGAGTGGTTATACTACTATCAGACAAAATAGACTAAGTCAAAAAAATTGATACAGAGAAAGATATTATATATTGTTAAAGCATCAATTCATCAAGAAGATATGACAATCATAAAGATATATGCACCTAACAACAGAATTCCCGAAAATATGTTCTTTTCTAGACTCATATTTTCATCCTTTCTCCTTGTAGTCATGCCAAATTTGCCACTTAAAACATGCCAGGCCCCATAGTACCTCTGGATCTTTGAAAAGTCTGTTCCCTTCACCTCATATGCTCTCCTTTCCTCATCCAATGACACATCCTTTCTCACTCTATAATGCTCAGCTTAAACATCATCTCCTCTATTAAGTCTTCCTTTATTAATTTCACACAACAAAATATTTATTGATGCCTTATTATGTGTCAGGATAGATTATCCCTGTCCTCCAAGAGTTAATATTTCAGCTTCTCTTGCAATGTTAGGAAAGTCCTCCTGCGTTTTCCCACAGGATTTTGTCCCCTTTTCCTCATTGGATTTATCCAGTCCCTAACATGCATTTACTACTACAAAGCAGGTGAAGTAATAGGCACGAGCATTAAACAATGAAGAAAATGCATGAAAATCCTGCTCACACCCCATGCATCCCATTCATCTGGGACTTTATGATTTTCCTCTTGCAATCACAGAGCCCAGATCAGGGGATGTGCTGAAGAAGCAACACATCTCAGCTATGTTTCCAACTCCGCTGTTCACTCACTGCAGTAGCTTGAAGAAGTCTCTTCTTCTTCCCAGACCTCAGTTTCTACATCTATGAAATGAAGGCAAAGAAGGAGGTGGTCCCAGGGGTCCTTCAGGGAATTACTGTGATACAGACTCAACTGCCAGCAGTCCCAGCTGGAAGGCTTGGGAAGTCTTTCAAAGATGAATAGACTTGAGTTCTTATCTCAGCTCTTCCACTTACCAGCTATGACCCTGTTTTGTCATCTGTAAATGGAATAATAATAGCTCCTAATCCAGGGCTATTGTGAAGTAAGTGAGACAATGCTCAGAGATGATGTAGCACTATGCTGGGCACAACACAGATATCTAATATGTGTGAGCTGTTGTAGAGTGGATTTTATCTCAGTCAGGTCCATGACTGAGTCCCAGGTGGCTAGTGGAGCTTTTTGTCATTTCATCATGGGATCCCTTCTAGGGGGAATGGGTGAATCATCTAGAAATTGGAAGAAATCCTAGCAAGATGAGTCACTTCCTTCTGGTATTCTGCTGTCTGAATCCCATCACACACGGCACCATTTACCCCAATCCAAGATACCATTTGGCTATTTCTGCTCGTCTCCTCCTTAGCAGAATCCCTGTCAAGATTCCCAGATCTGTCGAGGACTCCAAATTCATGCTTTACTTTCAGGGGATAGACACTTCTGCCTGGGGACAGGGTTATCAGACTTCTCCCAGCCAAGCAGCTTTGGTATGTACCTCTGCACATACTAGCAAGGTCATCAGCTGTAATACACAACAGTCCCCTTAACACCACCACCCTCTCCAGGCACCCCTGCTCTCAAATGGCACTTCCAGATAAAGGCAATGCTATCCTAGCTCTGGCAGGTCACATTCTTTCCTCTTTGTGGGCTAGAGATAGGAGCCACTATCTTTGCACTTCCAGCTCCAGCAGAACAGCTGGGTGAGGTCGAATGGACAGATGCAGTGGGAATCTGGATCAAGCAAGTGGAGAGAAACAGGCCAGCTCTGGATACTTTCTTATTTTTATCCAGAGCAACTCATGTCTCTGATATATCTTGGGGACATTAAGGCAAATCCTTCTCCCAGTGACATCCAGTTCAACACTTACGGTGTGTCCCTCATGTATCAGACACTGTGTGGGGAGTAGGGCACCTGCCTTCTCTGATGAGCTGCAAAGATGTCGAATTATCAACAAAGCATTTTGTTAAACAACCAAAAGTTGTATCCCAGGCTGGTAGGTACTACAAAGTGATGTGAAGTTATATTTTAAGCATCGTCTTCATGGTATGCAAGCACCTAACATGTTCCCCTCATAACTCAGTGCCAAAAAAGAGAGAAAAGGTTTTGGCATCTTGCTGTGGCAAGTCAACCTCATGGCGACCACTAGGACCTCTGCCTCCTGGAAGTCACATCCTTGGCTATTTCCCTCTGCTTGAGGGTATCTGGGTCCTGCAACTTGCTTCTAGTCAGTAGAAGACAGCAAAGATGATGGCTGTCACCTCTGTGATTAGGTTCCAAAAGGCTGTGACTCCCGTCTTGCCAGCAGACATTCTCTTGCTGGCTTTGACGGGGAGAGCTGCGTGTTGGAGAGGTCTACGTGGGACGGAGGCGAGGGCAGCCTCCAGACAACAGCTGGTGAGGAATCGAGGATCTCAGTCCCACAGCCTTCAAGGATGGAATTCTGCCAACAATCACATATGTGAGCTTGGAGGAGGAGCCTTCTCCAACCAAGCCTTCAGATGAGATACCTTAGTTGTCACCTTGTAAGAGACATGAAGCAGAGAATCCAACAAAGCCATGCCTGGATTCCCGACCCACAGAAACTGTGATATTTTAAATATGTGTTGTGTTAAGCTGCTAATTTTGGGTAGTTTGCTACACAGCAATAGAAAACTAATACTAGCTCTTGGATTTGGATCTAGATTTACCACTAAGCAGTCATGACCTGGGGTATGTTTATTTTTCTGAACATCAATGAGTTTCTTATCTATAAAACAGGAATGATAAAATAGGAATTTCTTTTATCTTAATATTCTTTACCCCAGTCTTTGCAGCTAAAAGATCGTACTGGGAAGCAAAGTCATCATAACAAAAGAATATTCCCTGATGTGGTCTCCAGGCAAAGCCCCTTGCAGATATAGCGGCAGCCCCTGTCCTGTCCTGTTAAGGCTTCTTAAATCAGCCTCTTCCTCACCATTAGGTGCAGGTCCAGTAACACAAGGCGAGCCATTTGCAAAGTGAAACTGCAGTTTACAAAAGATGCAGGATTTCATGAAGTTGATGAAAATGATAGTAGAGAACTGCTCCAAATACAGCAAAGACATTGACAATTGGCGATCTTGCAAGATAAGTTGAAGGCAAATCAATTGATACTTCAAAATATGAAAAAGGTCATAGAATCCTCCCCCAATACACTGGGAAAATAAAATGTGAAGTCATATTGTATAATCATGTAATGTTGCAGGAACAATCAAACCCTGAGTTAATGCACATTCAATTTTGCCCATTTTAAAAATTACAGCACAGTTGCAGTTATACATGCACTGTTATTAACTGTAAGGTACAATAAATACATTTTGCATTTTAATCACCTTTCTTTAGATAGAGGACTAATAAGATTTTTTTCTTCACTGTTCAGAATGAAGTTTTGATCTACACTTTTGGCAGATTCCTTTTAAGTAGATTTATACTGAAACCCATTAGTGTTGTAAATAAAATTCCATTAGCACCAGTCAGTTATTCATTTATATCTTTTTTTATTGATAAATCTTAACATACAAACATTCCATACATGATTTATAATCAGTGGCTCACAATATAATTATATAGTTGTGCACTCATCAATATGATCAATTTTCAGAACATTTGCGTCACTCCAGAAAAAGAAATAAGAAAATAAGAAAAAACTCATACATACCATACTTCTTACTGCTCCCTCTCGTTGGGCACTAGTATTTCCTACCCAATTTATTTTAACCTTTGTACCCCCTATTGTTTGTTCATTTTCCAACCATATTTTTTACTCATCTGTCCACACCCTAGAAAAAAGGAGCATCAGACACAAGGTTTTCACAAACACAGTCACATTGTAAAAGCCGTATCATTATACAATCATCTTCAAGAATCAAAGCTACTTATTCTGGTTTGCTAGCTGCCAGAATGCAATATAACAGGAATGGAATGGCTTTTAAAAAGGGGAATTTAATAAGTTGCACGTTTCCAGTTCTAAGGCCATGAAAATGTCCCAATTAAAGCAGGTCTATAAAAATGTCCAAATCAAGGCACCAACAAGAGGTTGCACTCAAGAAAGGCTGATGACGTTCAGGGTCTCTCTCTCTCAACTGGAAAGGCATATGGTGAACATGGCGACGTCTGCTAGCTTTCTCTACAGGCTTCTCATTTCATGAAGCTTCCCCAGGGGCATTTTCCTTCTTTATCTCCAAAAGTCTCTGGCTGAGTAGTTCTCATGGCTCTCTTGTCATTCTGAAGCTTTCTCTGAAATGCTTCCTCTTTTAAAGGATTCCAATAAACTAATCAAGACCCACCTGGAATGGGTGCCGTCACAGCTCCCTCTAATCCAAGGTTACTACCCACAATTGGATAAGTCACGGCTCTGTGGAGATAATCTAAGTTTCCAACCTGCATTATTGAATAGGGATTAAAAGAAACAGTTGCTCCACAAGATGGATTAGGATTAAAACATGGATTTTCTAGGGTACATAAATCCTTTCAAACTGGCACACTACTGGAACACACCTCAACAGTTTCAGGTACTTCCCTCCAGCCACTCTAATATCCTATAATCCAAAAACAGGATATCTATATAACATGTAAGAATAACTTCTGGGATAAATCTCTCAACTCCGTTTGAAATCTCTCAGCCACTGAAACTTTATTTTGTTTCATTTCTCTCTACCCACTTTTGGTCAAGTAGGCTCTCTCAATCTCTTGATGCCGGGTCCTGTCTCATCCTGGGATTTCTGTCCCACAGAAGAGAGTTGGCCATGTCTGAGCAACAAAAGAGGTTCACTGGGGGGGGTGACTCTTAGGTCCAATTTTAAATAGCCCTAGCCTATCCTTTGCAGGAATAAGTCCTGCAGAGGTGAACCACAAGACTGAGGGCTTAGCCTAATGACTTGATTGTCTCCACTGCTTTTGAGAATATCAGAAATTCTCCAAATGGAGAAGTTGAACATTTCCTCTTTTCTCCCCCATTCCCCAAGGGGACCTTGCAAATACTTCTTTATTCACTATCCAAATTACTCGGGGATGTATCAGGACATCACACTAACCTGTACAAACCAGCAAAGTCTCAATTTCAAGATTCCATGTACTTATGGTGTTCAACTAAACTGACCCTACAAATTAAATTAGGAAATGCACTACCCAAAGTATAACTTTTGCACCAAATAAAAATCTCTCCCTTTGGTATCACACAGAAGTTGAAGTTTCAAAATACAGATGATAACCTGTATTTTGATTTACCTTAGCCCTATCCAGATCAACTTCATTTATATCTGCACTCGAAGTCAGATCCCCTTTTCAACTTTTTTAACAGTTCCTATATGGGGTATTATGGACTTTCATAGCTTCAGAACTTTAATTGTGAGTCTCAGGTGTCACAAAAAATACCTGAAGTTTCTGGGAATGACCAGGTTAAAAACAAACAGCTCAGTATCTCGGAATTTAAAGACAAGTTACAACTCATGAATATATGGGACTGCTGTAAGAGCTAACAATCTAGGACCCTTTACAATAGGCCCTAATGTGATAACCCATGCTCTCGACTTCAGTCCCCCAAGTTTTTATATCATAGTCAGCCCATATGAGTGAGGCATGATAATATTTATTCTTCTGCTTCTATTTCACTCAACATACAGTCCCCAAGGTTCATTCATCTAGTTGCATGCCTCACAACTTCATTCCTTCTTGTGGCCGGTCAGTAGTCCATTCATGTGTTGACTATAGCTGCTTTTGCGCTGGTTAAAGTTGCAACAGAGATGATTTGGCCTGCAAGGCCTAAATTATTTATTCTTTGTCCCTTGAAAAGAATATTTGCAAACCTCAAATCTAAACTAAGATTGAAGGGCAATTTAATCCCTTTCTGTATAGCAAAATATATATATATATATATTTAAAGTGTAAAAGCAAGGGTTGCAAGTGTTGCTGTGTGTATTGATAGCTTATTCCTATTTATTACTAAATAGTATTCTATTGTATGGAAGTACCACAATTTATTTAACCAGCACTTATGAGGGACACCTGGGATTGATTCCAGTTTGGGACTATTACAAATAAAGCTGCCATAAGCTTTCCAAAAAAACAAGAAAGGGACTTAAAAATATGTTTGTTGAGTTGGATAACAAACTTCTAAAGGATTAAAGGAATCAAATCAGGGCATCTCAGGTTTTGTGGAGCTCTCTTTAAGGAAATGAAAACAAATTATGCATAAAATCTGGTACAGGGCATGCAGTTTAAGCTTCAGTGATTTTGCAGTGTATCTGCCTCTGGAAGCACCTACTTACATTTCATGGAAGGTTTTTATGCATTTCTCCTTGAGTGTCCCGTCTTGTCATTAATGATTTTTAAACCAGTCAACAGCCCTGGTGAGCTCACTGCTGCCTTCTCACGAGCATGTTTGTGAATGAGAGTAACTGGGCATGACCTGTCCAGGGACCCACCGCAGGTCATGGAACCTGTCCTCAGGAAGCGCCTGGACTCTGGAGCTGGACATTGAGGCTCTCAAGCCCAGTTTCCCCACTGGGCCCTTTGTTCCCATTTACAGGGTGGGAGTGAAATAACTACCTCGTGAGAGGATTCAATGAGATACTGTATAGAAATTGTTTACTACGACTTTTGGCAGCAAGTAGGCACCCAGTAAATAGTATTTTCTTCATGCTCATTTATGAATTATTTATAATTAGGAGAAGAAACTGAATTCATACTGGGAAGGACTTCAAATTTTGACTACACTCTTGATTGCTGTATGACCTTGAGCAAGTAACTCTACCTCTGATTCTCTAGGGTTTTTTTTATGGCGACAATCACACAACCTCACAGGGTTGTCATGAGGACTAAATGTGCCTTAGTCTCCCCATCTGAAAATGAGGATAATAAAAACACCTTACAATGCTTAGGCTAATATTTGAAAAATTTTAGCAACTGCTATTATTAATATGATCATTATTTTTTATTTACAAAACATAGTGCCTGGGAAAATGGTAAGTTCTCAATAACTGGAAACATGATCATTATTACAATACATTCAAACTTCATCAAACATATATTGTCTTTGGGGAACTCTACCAAGAGATACTCTAACTGTATTTCATTGACTCTCAGATACCAACGCTTGCAGGACACACCATAATTGTATAAACTACTAAGAAAGAAAACTGTCAAGTAAATTATGACAACCAGTGTTTTCCATGATCATTTTGGTGACAGTAAATGAGGAAAATGAATCTCAGCATTTGGAAATAGGGATAGGTCAAGCTACCTTTGGGAGAAATGTTCCGAAAAGGACAAGGTGTCTTGCCATGAGTCCTGGGCCCCCCAGGCTGAAGCACCTTCAGGCCACGCGCCTTCAAGTATGGGCCCACGGTTTATTTGACGCAGGCCCTTCTATTTTCATTGGAACTGCAATGGCTTCAATTTTGCTGGCATCTCCATGACTCTCACATCTTTCATTTCCCTGGGACTGAGGTTCCAATATCCTCATGTGATGAAACTTCCTAGCACACAAAGACTCACTTACGCCAGCAGAGTGATAAAGAAGCAGACCCACAATTCTTCCTCGGGGGCAGACACCTGACCCCCTTCTTGGTTTTGGCCCCCTTTATACCATCCTAGTTCTGAATCCTGATCCTTTCCCTGTGGGCTGAGTGACCTTCAGCCAAGTGGCTCCACCTTCCTCAGCCTTAGCTCTTTTATTTGCCAAATGAAGCCAGGTGGATTTGCCCGCGGAGTGTTCATGAGTCCCAGGTGGGATAATGTCTGTCCCCTGCCCAGCCCGAGCCAATGCATGTCCCGATGCCGCCGC
>PVIY010054302.1:0-14272 GCA_004026745.1 Myrmecophaga tridactyla
AGAAAAAAATTCATACATACCATACCCCTTACCCCTCCCTTTCATTGATCACTAGCATTTCATTTCAATCTAATAAATTTTTTTTAACATTTGTACCCCCTATTATTAATTTATTTTTAATCCATATGTTTTACTCATCTGATGATGAGTATGATGAGGCAGATAAAAGGAGCATCAGACACAAGGTTTTCACAATCACACAGTCATATTGTGAAAGCTATATCATTATATAATCATCTTCAAGGAACATGGTTACTGGAACACAGCTCTGCATTACAGGCAGTTCCCTCCAGCCTCTCCATTACACCTTAACTAAAAAGGTGGTATCTATTTAATGCATAAGAATAACCTCCAGGATAACCTCTTGACTCTGTTTGGAATCTCTCAGTCATTGACATTTTATTTTGTCTCATTTCACTCTTCCCCCTTTTGTTTGAGAAGGTTTTCTCAATCCCTTGATGCTGAGTCCCAGCTCATTCTAGGATTTCTGTCCCATGTTGCCAGGAAGGTCCACATTCCTGGGATTCATGTCCCACATACAGAGGTCAAGGGCAGTGAGTTTGCTTGTTGTGTTGGCTGGAGAGAGAGGCCACATCTGAGCAACAAAAGAGGTTCTCTTGGTGGTGACTCTTAGGCTTAATTTTAAATAGGCTTAGCCTATCCTTTGAGGTGGTATGTTTCATATAAACAAACCCCAAGATTGGGGACTTAGCCCATTGCTTTGGTTGTCCCTACTGCTTGTGAGAATATCAATAATTCTCCACTTGGGAAAGTTGAATTTTCTTCCCCTTTCTCACTATTCCCCCAAAGGGACTTTGCAAATACTTTTCATTCACTGTTCAAATCACTCTGGGATTTATCAAGGCATCACTCTGGACAAACCTACAAAATCTCACGCCCTACTCAAGGTTCAATGTACTATGGTGTTCAGTTAAGCTGTCCACATAGGTTATATTAGGAAATGCACTAGTCAAAATATAAATTTTGTACCAAATAAACATTTTTTTGCTTTAGTCACACACATAAGTTAAAGTTTTAAAATATTAATTACCATCTATTTTCAACACTTTGCAGTATTGACATTCCTCTGTTCTTTCTCATGCAAAAACATTCTTAAATTTTGGACATCTGAAATTTGACAAAGTAAATATGGGGAAAAGAATGGAAAGATATGAACAGGGTCTCAGAGAATTGAGTGAGAACATGAAACACATGAATGAGTATTGTGGATGTAACTGAAGGAGAATGAAGAGAAAAGGAGAGAAAGACTAATGAAGGAAATTCTCACTGAAAATTTCCCATCTCTTATGAAATTACATACCCAAGAAATGCAATGAAACCCAAATAAAAAAGATTAAAATAGACATACTCCAAGACACTTAATAATGAGATTGTTAGATGTCAAAGAGAAAGAGAAAATTTTTAAAGCAGCAAGAGAAAAGCAATCTATCACATATAAGGGAAGCTCAATAAGACTATGTGTGGATTTCTCAACAGAAACCATGGAGGTGAGAAGGCAGTGGTATGATATATTTAAGATTCTAAAGGAGAAAAGCTACCAACTGAGATTTCTATATTCAGCAAAATTGTCCTTCAAAAATGAGGGGGAGATTAAAATATTTTCAGACAACAAATCACTGGAGAATTTGTGACCAAGGGACTGGCCCTTCAAGAAATAATAAAGGTAGCAGTACAGGCAGATAGGAAAGAGCAAGACAGAGAAGTCTGAAGAAACATGTACAAAAGAAGACTATCATCAAGGTAACAAGAGAAAAAAATAGATATGACATAAAAAATACAAAAGACAAAATAGTAGAAAAAAGTAATACATTTACGTAAAAACTCTAAATGCCAATGGATTAAACTCTCTAATCAAAAGAAACAGACTGGCAAAAGGATTAAAAACAGGACCTTTCTACATGCAATCTACAGGAGACTCATTTTAGACTCAAGGACAAAAATAGTTTGAAAGTGAAAGGCTGGGAAAAGATATTTCATGCAAACAACAATCAGAAAAGAACGGGAGTAGCTATAGTAAAATCTGACAAATTAGACTTCAAATGTAAAACAATTAGGAAAGACTATGAATTAACAAAAGGAATAATTCAACAACAGGGCATAACAATCATACATATTTATGTGCCAAGCTGGAGTGCTTCAAGGTAATGAGGCAACCATTGACAACACTGAACAGAGAAATAGATTCACCTACCATAATATTTGGAGACTTCAATTCCCTGCTCTCATCAATGGATAGAACATCTAGACAGAGGATCAATAAAGGAAAAGATTTTGAACAATACAATAAATGAACTAGACTTACAGATATTTACAGAACATTACACCTGACAACACCAAGAGCTCATGGATTATTCTTAAGGATTGACCATATGCTAGATCACAAAACAAGTCTCAATGAATTTGAAAAGACTGAAATCATAAAAAGCAATTTCTCAGATCATAATGGAAAGAAGTTGGAAATAAATAACAGGCAGAGGGCCAGAAAATTCACAAATATATGGAAACTAAAAAGCACACTCTTAACAACCAGTGGATCAAGGAAGTAATTACAGAAGAAATCAGTAGATATCTTGAGGCAAGTGAAAAGGAAAATACAACATATCACAGTTTATGGGATATAGCAAAGATAGTGCTAAGAGGGAAATTTATTCCCTTAAATGCCTATATTAAAACAGATAAAAGAGCAAAAATGGAAGAATTAACTGTTCACTTGGAAGAACTAGAGAAAGAACAGCAAACTAACCCCAACACAAACAAAAGGAAAGAAATAATGAAGATTAGAGCAGAAATAAATGAAATTGAGAACATGAGAACAATTGAGAAAATCAACAAAACTAGAAGTTGGTTTTTTGAGAAAATCAATAAAATCGATGGGCCCTTAGCTAGGTTGATAAAAAAAAAAGAGAGAGAGAGAGAGAGAGAGAGAAGATTGAAATAAATAAAATCAGAAATGGAAGAGGTGACATAACCACTGATCCCAAAGAAATAAAGGATGCAATGAGAAGATAATATAAGCAACTATATACCAATAAATTAAACAATGTAGATGAAATGGACAACTTCCTAGAAAGGCATGAACAACCAACATTGACTCAAGAAGAAATAGACAACCTCAACAAACCAATCACAAGTAAGAAGATTGAATCACTCATCAAGAATCTCTCCAGTATAAGTTAGGGTTCTCTAGAGAAACAGAATCAACAGGAAATACTCATAAATATAAAATTTTTAAAAGTGTCTTACATAACCATGGGAACATACAGCACAAAATCTGTAGAGCAGGCTGTGAAGCTGACGATTCTGATGGAGGCTCTGGATGAACTTCACAGGAGAAGCTTGCCGGCCAAAGCAGGAAGAGAACCTGTCTCTTCTGAATCCTCCGTAAAAGGCTTCCAGTGATTAGATTAAGTATCATGCATTAAAGAAGACACTCTCCTTGGCTGATTACAAATGGAATCAGCTGTGGATGTAGCCAACATGATCATGATTTAATTCAATGAAATGTCCTCATAGCAAAAGACAGGCCAGCACTTGCCCAACCAGACAAACAGGTACCCACCATCTGGCCAAGTTGACACATGAATCTGACCATGACAGTCCATCCCTTGTGAACTTGGCAGCTATATTCATCACCTTAAACCATACCTAATTTCTAAATAGAGAACAATAAAAGACACATTTTTTCCTCACCTAACAATATTCAACTGTCCTGCATATAACCAAAGCACATTAAATCTCTCCAGAATAAGGTGCAAGTCCTTGGGTAATATTCATTTTTAAATTTGATATCTTACAACTTAAATAGTAGAACATGAACAAAACAGCATTGCAGTCCTCGTTTCTGTAACTGATCATGTGGTTGTATTTCATATTTATCACTTCCTTCTTCCACTACCCATTACATGTTCCCTTTACCCTCAGAAAGCACTTCAGCTGGCCATGGTTCTTTACCTGGTGGGGTGACCCAAACCTTCATTCCTGAAGTTTCAGAACCATTGGTAGTCCTGCCTGGATTTGGTTGCTGCAGTTTTCCATTGATTTTAATCACAGGGCATGGTAGTACTAAAAGATACCTTACAGGATCTTCTATATTCCAGGAAAGTTCTTCTTTACCTCCATTGTGTAGTTGCATTCCTATTTCCCCCTGATAGTCAGGGTCAATCACCCCAGCCAGTAATGTAATCCCTTTCTTGACTTGTTGATCCAGGGGCATGAGTTGCCTGAAGTGACCAGTTGGCAGTCTTAGATCCCAGTTCAATGGAATCATTGTTGTTTCTCCTGGTGGAAGCACTCCTACTTTTGGAACTAAAACCTAGACTAGCAGAGCTCAAGGTCGCAGGGACAAAGGAAACAAAAATTTTCTCAGTGGAACAGTAGGGGTAATACTGAGTGGTGCCACTCCTATTTCCACCCCTTGGTTCCTGGACCCATGGTTCCTGGCTATGGAAGAAACAGCACCATACAGTGGACACTGATTCAGAACATACACAGCCTCCTGGAGAACATCACTCCAGCCCTGCAAGGTATTGCCACCTAATTGGCACTGCAATTAAGTTTTCAAAAGGCCTTTCCACCATCTTATCAATCCAACTGCCTTGGAATGATGGGGAACATGGGAAGACCAGAGAATTCCATGAGCAGGTGCCCATTCCCAGATTTTATTTGCTGTGAAGTGTGTTCCTTGATCAGAAGCAATGCTTTGTGGAATACCATGACAATGGATAGGCATTCTATAAGTCCATGGATGGCAGTTTTGGCAGAAGCATTGTGTGCGGGGAAAGCAAACCCATATCCAGAGTATGTGTCTATTCCAGTTAGAACAAATCACTGCCCCTCCCATGAAGGGAGTGATCCAATGTAATCAACTTGCCACCATGCAGCCAGCTGGTCACCTTGAGGAATGGTGTGATATCGGGGGCTGAGTGTGGGTCTCTGCTGCTGGCAGATTGGGCACTCAGCAGTGGCTGTAGCCAAGTCAGCCTTGGTAAGTGGAAGTCCATGTTGCTGAGCCCATGCATAACCTCCATCCCTGCCACCATGACCACTTTGTTCATGAGCCCATTGTGCAATGACAGGAGTTGTTGGGGAAAGAGGCTGACTGGTATTCACAGCACAGGTCATCTTATCCACTTGATTATTAAAACCTTCCTCTGGTGAAGTCACCCTCCAGTGCACATTCACATGGGACACAAATATCTTCATGGTTTTGGCTCATTCAGAAAGGTCTACCCACATACCTCTTCCCCAGACCTCTTTGTCACCAATTTTCCATTTATGTTCTTTCCAAGTCCTTGACCATCCAGCCAAACCATTAGCAACAGCCCATGAGTCAGTATACAAATGCACCTCTGGTCAGTTCTCCTTCCAAGTAAAATGAAAACCAGGTGCACTCCTCGAAGTTCTGCCCACTGAGAGGATTTCCCCTCACCACTGTCTTTCAAGGACACCACAGAAAGGGGTTGTAGTGCTGCAGCTGCCCACTTTCACAGGGTACCTGCATATCGTGCTGAACCATCTGTAAATCAGGCCTGAGTTTTCTCTTCCTCAGTCAATTCACTGTAAGGAACTCCCCAAGAGGCCATAGCTCTGGTCTGGGAAAGCAAGGTAATATGGTAGGAGTGGAAACCATTGGCATTTGGGTAATTTCCTCACTTAACTTACTTTCCTAACAAGTAAGTTAGGATCTTACTTATATGAGATAGGACCTGCTCTGGCCCTATCTCATAAATACCATTTCCATTTTATGATAGAGCGCAGCTGCGCATGCCCAACTTTATGGCTTGGTGGGTCAGACAACACCCAGCTCATGATAGGCAACTCAGGTTGTATGGTAACTTCCTCTCCCTGCATTGTTTTCAAAAGCACATTATAGCTGATCAATGTCCACACTTGGTTCTCTTGCAGAGGCAATGATCCGAATGGGTCTCTGGCAAAAAAAAAAAAAAAAAAGGCAAATGCTTTTTTTTTTAACTGTTATTTTTTTTGGGGGGGAGCAGGTGTAGAGGAGAGGCATGGAGAGTTGTGGGGGGAGGGGATCAAGGCCAAGGGTGGGGTAGAATTGTAAAAGATTCAGCACTGGTGTACATATGTCTGAGTGGGTGAGTTGACCTGTGTTCTCACACAGTGATTCTGGGCCCATTATGCATGCTGTCTCAGAACGTTTTCTTACCTATTGATGTAATGACAAGTGTGCTTCAGTTTCCTTAGCAAAAACCACTCTCTTGAATCACCTTAGCTTTTGAGATACAAACACCATAGCACAGTTGTCTATAAAGCAAGAGCACATCTACTCCAGCATGATCTGTCATCTGAAGACTTCAAAACAAAGTCACTGATAGTCAATGGGAATGAAGAGTCTGAATTTATACTAATCAAGACAAACCTTTGAAAGGTTACACTAAGTACAGAACTTTTAATTCTTGTTTTGTATGAATTGTACTTTTTTTGAACATAAGCTGCACTTTTATTTTCTAATGCAGAGGATGAATAAGTTAAATACATGCTTTAAGGATAAAAGCAGACATTCTGTTTGGCACCATGTTATAATCTGCTTATTTTATAGTACACACGTTTCCCTAAGAAATTGTGGCAGAGATGTGAGGGCAGAATACACATAACAGATGCTGAAGGAGAAGTAGGGTAGTGTTTTTTTAAAAAAAGAACAAACAGAATTTTAACTCTATTAACTTTTCCAAATTTTCTTATCCTTTTAGTTAGCATCATATTATTGTACCATAACACCACTAGGGGACAGGGTTTATACTCCTTTGGATTTTATTTGAATAGGTGCATAACAGGAATGAGCTCAGGAAACGGCTTTTCTTTTTTTTAAAGGAAAAGTTCGTTGGTCTCCTTCCCATGTTCCTACAAAACTTCCATTAACAGGTGCAAGAGTTATGTAAAAGGAATCGGAAGCCAAAATGTGAAAAGAAAACTATACCCATGTAAGTAGTGAATGCCGGTGGAAAATACTACAGTAATTTCAGAGAGGACTCTGCATAACAGTCCCTTTTGGAGAATGTAGGCAAATGGAACATGTATGAGTGAAAACACAGCACCGTGCTTCCTGCATCAGATCCTCACCACTATTATATCTTGTATCTAGGTGTCTACAATGGTCTAAACCACTACATATTTAATATGCCATTTACCTGAAAACTTAATTTTTGGCCACATAATGACCAGAAAAGTGAACAGAATTTTCATAGTCCAGAAGAAACCTCAAATGAGGGAAGTCAACAGCAAATGTGGGGGAAATGTTTACTTTTTTTTTTCCTTCAGAAGTAATGCTATCTGACAATTTCATCTGATATTCAAAACAGGGAGCTATGGTGCAGTAGAGTTTATACACATGCTAAAAATGTGTTGTGCAAATTTGGGGCACCTACAAGTGAACTCATTATTTCACCTGACAAATGCGCACTTCTAGTTGAGAAGCAGGCTGGGCTCCTGGAGGCAGCACAGTCTGGCCACAGCTCACTCTGACTTCTAGTAAAACAGCCATCACTAGCATGGTATTTTTTTTTTAAACCAGTGTAGTTGTACTAGTGGTTCTCTAAAGAGAGCTGCTTTTAACATTAGGGACTGGGAACCGTCCATGGGATAAAAAGGAAAGTGTTTTCTCATGGGACAACATAGGAAAATAAAGAACACTTTTGACCTCTGTTTCAGATTTCTGAAACACTTA
This sequence comes from Myrmecophaga tridactyla, assembly GCA_004026745.1. Classification (NCBI taxonomy): domain Eukaryota; kingdom Metazoa; phylum Chordata; class Mammalia; order Pilosa; family Myrmecophagidae; genus Myrmecophaga; species Myrmecophaga tridactyla. Next base: position 7,709 of record PVIY010054302.1, read on the forward strand.
TTTTAAACCAAATTTTAATTTCTCTGGCCAAAATAAGCTTTATGGACATCTGTTCCTCCATACGAGATAGGTGGCTGCTTATTTCATACTGAACTTATGGGATGACTCTGCTTAGGATACTCTGCACTCTGCCTGTCAATGAGTGAGAATTTGGGGTTTGCCTAGCAATGCACTAGCTTGGAAAAACTCATCTTTCCCTCGCAGAAACAAAGAAAAACAAAGTCAGTGAAAGACAATCTTTATAATTTCAGGAGTAAATCTATATGTGGCTTTTGTTGAGCACTGAGATGGATATAAATGCAGCAACTTGTCTAAAAAAATTGCACAATTTATTTTCCCAGAAAGTTGCTACTTGTCATTTCAAGTTGCTGAAAAACACACATTTGATATTCTTTTATTTGTCATAGCAAATAACGTATAAACTCAAGGCTTTTTATTCTTTGTGATAAATCCTGTTTTAAAATGTCACAAAACAGGAACCAGCATTCTAATTAGATTTACTATATCAAGATATGGTTCAAATAGGACTACTAGATTTCATTGAAGCCATTACTTTTTATATTAAAAAACTATGGATTTAACTTATGAAAATCCACATGCAGGATAGTAATTTTTGTTTACTTTTTTAACCAAACTGAATTTTTGAAAGACTATTGCAGGTGTTTAAAAAGGAAGAAAAGTTGTTTTATCTAATACTGTAAGTAGTTGTCATATTCTGGAAAATTTAAGAGTTTTAGAGTTAAGATAATTCCTCTCCTTGGAGCACCATTGTGGAATGATGCTCCGGCTTTAAGGTGTAGCTCTACATCATGCTTCTTTTCAGAATTATATTTGGTAGTTATAATTGCAGAAACCAATTGGTTGTCAGTTTGCCGATAGACATAGCATAGTACTCATCACTCTGGGTAGGTTGAGTTGTTCTTTCACCACAGGTGAATGATCTGTAACACTGTCAGATACTGACCTTTACAACTCTTTAATCAGTTTTATTTTTGTACAGTATTAGTAACCTAAGCTATTTTGCTGTCCCGTTTTTGTAAATCAAATGAAATTATAAAAGAGGATTCTGACATCAGGTATTTTGTACATATGTATATACATTGTCCAAATAAAAATAATAAATGATAAAAAAAACAGTTCCATTTCTGGTATACTTCATACTGGCAGCTTAAGCAAACCAAAACAACCACTAATATATGCAACACAATGGATGGATATTAAAGTAATGATTTTGAGATTTTAAAGGCAGTCATTAAAAATGTACTTAGTGGAGCATTTCTGGAATGACAGAGTAAGGAAATCCTAAAGTTCACTACCCCAAAAAAGATAACTTGTCTTCCTTCCTTTCTGATTTACACTGTGAAAACACTGGACCAGAATGTTTAAATAATATTTTGCAGAACTTAAGAAATTAAGCAACTTCTTACAAGAATCAAAACTTGTTTTCTCCAAGGAAAACAGCCAATCTCTGGCACAAATAGTGAACTCTGTAGTAATTTAACTTTCCCAATTTCCATATCCATTTCCTCAACCCCAAAGTATCCTTAACACCAACAGCTTCAGAATTATGCACTCTATGATGAACAAAAGCCTAACTATTTGGAATCTAATGAAGAACAACAGCCTAACTGAAGAGAATTAATGAGTTTTGAGCTCTCCCAAAATCCCATTCTCAGAGAATTGTCACTATTTGACCTGTGTGGCATCTCCCTGAGCAGCTTCATTCTCTGGCTGTGTCATTATTTAACTGGACTCACAGTTGCTCTGTGAGAATACACCTATATCAAGGAAGCTTGTCAAAACCAATCAGTACATGTGTTTAAATTCAGCAGCCTGAACTTGAAAGGTTTAAAAAGGGAAAAATACGTTGAACAAACAGCTAAAAAAAGCTAAAAAGGAACTGTTGAGTATGATAAAAACTCCAGAAGTTGTTTGAGAATCTAGAAGGCCACACATGTGTGCCCAGTAACGACTTTGGAATGATCTGATCTTTTACCTCTGGATGATTGTGTAGATCTGCACAAGCAGGAAGTGAAGACTAAGGCATAGTTGTAAATTGCCTGCTAGAAAAAGGGACATATGGTCCAAAACACACACAGATGCCCTCAACCAAGGGTGGGAAGCATGTCGGTTGGAGGCATTCAATGAAATGTTTATTCAGTCAATAACAGATGACTAAGCTAACTGAGCAGAGACTTCAGTGGTAAGAAAGGTAGAGATGTAGACTTTAGAGAATTAGCTGGAAAAGGTGATTTAACAAACAATATGCAATGACAACAATCCTATTTGTGGTATCATGAATCTGTTTTCCACTGTTTCTACATTATTTATTTAAAATGTCCAGTTTTTGACAAATAAAATATAAGAAATCCAAAGTGACAGGAAATTATGACCATTCTTAGACTAAAAAAGCATTTGATAGACATAGTCCATGAGGAAGCCAGGATGGTCAATTTATGGGTGCAGACTTTAAATCAGCTATTATAAATATGTTCCAAGAATGAAAGGAAATCATGTCTGAATGTTAAAAGAAAATAGAAAAACATGTCTCACCAAACAGAGACTATAAATAAAGAGATATAAATTATATAAAAGAATTGAACAGAAAATATGGAAAAGTTCAATATCTGAAATGGAAAATCACTACAAGGAATAAACAGCTGATTCAAATCAGTAGGAAAAAATATTAAACTGAAGATAGGTCAACTGAAACTATCAACCTGAGGAACAGAAAAGAAAAAGGATTAAAGGAAAAGGACACAGCCATAGAGATCTTTAAGAAATCATCAAGAATGATGTATATATATATATATATATATATATAAAGAATATACAGTTATTAGGAATTCCAAAAGGAAGAGAGAAAGAGAAAGAGGAAAATAGAATAGTTGATGAAATAAGGGCCAAAAACATCTCAAATTTTATGAAAACAATCTTCACATACAAATAATAAACAAACTCAAAGAAGGATAAACTCAAGAGATCCTTACCTTGACACATCATAGTCAAACAGTAAAAAAATTGAAGACAAAAGCATATCATAAGCAGATAGAGAAAAGTGACTTATCACATATATAAAAGATAACAGTAAGATTAACAACTGATTCTTCATTAGATAGAATAATGGAGACCAGAAGGTAAGGGGATGATATATTCAAAGTCCTGGAAGAGAAAAACTGTCAGCCAATAATTCTATATACAGCAAAGCTACCTTTCAAAAATGAAGGGATAATTAAATCAGTTCTGTATAAATAAAACTGAGAGTATACATTCTGAGCACAACTGCTATATAAAAGGGATAACAGGGATTCTTTCAGGCTGAAATTGAAGAATACCAGACAGGAACATGAACCCAAATGAGGAATAAAGAACAGCATAAAGGTAACTATAAAGATAAATATAAAAGGATATACATGTATTTTCAAACTCTTTCCCCTTTTATATGATTTAAAAGATAACTGTGGAAATAACCTGTCTAGTTTGCAAGCTGCTAGAATTCGATATAGTAGAAATGGAACAGCTTTTAAACAGGGGAATTTAATAAATTACATGTGTACAGTTCTAAGGCTGTAAAAATGTCCAAATTAAGGCACAGCTGCGACAATGTCCAAGTTAAGGCATACAGGGAAAGATACCTTGGTTCAAGAAGGCTGATGAAGTTCAGGGTTTCTCTCTCAGCTAGAATGGCAAATGGCATAATCTGCTAGCTCTCTCTCCTTGTTTCTTGTTTCATGAAGCAAACTATTGGTGTTTTCCTTCTTCATCTCCAAAGGTCTGGCTGGATGGGCTTTGTTGGTTCTGGTGGCTCTTAAGTATTTCCAAAATGATTCCCTCTTAAAGGGCTCCAGTAAGCAATGCCACCTTGCTTGGGTGGAGATACATCTCCATGGAAATCATCTAATCAAAAGTTACTATCACATTTGGGTGGGTCATATCACCATGGAGATAATTAAAAAGCTCCCATCCAGCAATACTGAATGAGGATTAAAGGACATGATTTTTCTGGGGCACAGAACCAATTCAATCTCACACATTCCACAGCTTGGACACCAAAAAGACTTGTTCTTTCCAAATATGAAATACATTCATTCCATAACAATACCAGAGAGCCTTAAATCATTTCAGTAAAATACAAAGACAATACAAAATCTCATTGAAGTCATCTACATGGTCTGTCCTAGGGCAAAATTCTTCTCTGTTCAAATTCTCTGGCTCTGGACCTGTAAAACTCAGAACAAGTTATCTGTTACCAATATACAATGGAGGGACAGTCATAGGATATATTCCCATTTCCATAGGGAGGAACTGGAAGGAACACAGGGGTCATAGGACCCAAATAGTTCTGGAAACCTTCAGGGCAAACTCCATTAGACTTCAAAGTCTGAGAGTAATTTATCCTCTGGACTTTAGAAAGCAGTATCTAAACCTTTCCACGGACTTATGCAGTGGCCCACCACTCTCTGAATGCAACCTTGGGGGATATTGGGGAGACCACCTTTTTCTCAGCTCCACCCTCTTGAAGCATCAGGACTACAACCAGGGTCCCTGCAATATCTATAGCTTACACTCAACCCCTCCATAACAATGTAGTGGCAGCCAGGCTCTCCCCATCCCTAAGGAATGTGCTCCACCCTCTCCAAGGCCTGGAGCACCACTCTTCCCAAACAGTTAGGTGGAAGGCCCACCCTCTGCCTTCAGGGCAAACTCACCCTCTCCAAATGTGTGGGTGGGTCTGCTTTCCTGGCCTGCAGTTTCTTGACTTCAATCCTTAGCTTCCGTGGTTCTGCCTCTGAAATTATTTTCCTTCAGTTTGTCCCTTTTCTCTCCCCTTTAGTCCAAACTGGCAGTGGTTCCATTATACAGATCCCACAACATACTTGTCGGTTTCCTAGGCAATATACTTTGATCGTGCTATTCACAAAAAAGGACATTCCACATATCCTTCCTGGATAACTCCATCTCAAATCTCCACTTGTCTTGTAATGACTGACTGCTCCCATATTTGGTTAAATCCTCATGTGGGGCACTATTCTCTTGGGTCAACCTTTCTGAAGCCCAGAATTTTCCAGACCATGAATTTCTGGTTTCTTTGCACCTAAGTGTTCAGTTCTCAACTAATCCCCTTCCTGTTGCCTTTCACTATAAGCTATAAGGAGAAACCAGGCCACATTTTCCATATTTAATTTGGAAGTCTCTTTTGCTAAATATCCAAGTTTGTGGTTGTTCTCGTTTGCTAGCTACCAGAAGGCAACACACCAGAGACAAATTGGCTTTCAATAAAAGGGGATTTATTTAGTTAACATATAGTTCTTCAGAGGAAAGGCAGCTAACTTTCAACTGAGGTTCTTTCTTACGTGGAAAGGCACAGGGCAATCTCTGCTGGCCTTCTCTCCAGGCCTCTGGGTTCCAACAACTTTTCCCAGGGTGATTCCCTTCTGTATCTCCAAAGGCCTGGCCTGAGCTGTGAGTGCTAAGATGAGGTATGCTGAGCTGCTTTTGCTGTGCTATGTTGAGCTCTCCCATTTAAGCACCATCCAATTAAATCAAGCATCATTAATTGCAGCAGGCAGGCCTCCTAGCTGACTGTAGATTTAATCAGCAACAGATGAGGTTCACATGCCATTGGTTCATGTCCACAGCAGTAGAACTAGGCACCTTCAACTAGCCAAGTTGACACCTGAATCTAACTACTACAGCGGCTTTCAAAATATGGGAGCTGTGAGGGTAGTTTAGCGGTAGAATTCTTGGCCTGCTCTGAGGAAGACCCGGGTTCAATTCCCAGCCCATGCACTTCCCAAACAAATAAACAAAGAAATGAACAAAAACAAACAAAGAATTCAACAAATGGTGCTGTAATAACAGGATACTCACATGGAAAAAGAATGACTTGTGACCCCACCATAGAGAATTTAAAAAATAAAAACTAAAACTAAAATCTGCCTTCCATGTAAAACCAGCAGTCAATTTTGCCAAATTCTGTGCACAAGGGCACCTTCCTTATAGTTTGCAATGGTGCATTCTTTATTTTTGTGATATTGCCTTATTAGAAATATCTTTAGAGTCCACATTTCTACCATCAGTCTCTTCAAAGCTTTCTGGGTTTTCTCTATCAAGCTTCTCATAACTCCACCAAAACCTTCCCCTCATACATTTAAAAAGCTGTTCCAACATGTTTGGTATTTGCAAACCATAGCAGCACCCCACTTTCCGGTACCAGAATCTAATTTAATCTGTAGGCTACTGGAATGCAATGTACCAGAAATGGAATGGCTTCTAAAAAGGGGAATTTATTAAATTGTAAGTTTTCAGTTCTAAGACTGTGAAAGTGTTCAAATTAAGGCACTAACAAGAGGTTACTTTCACTCAAGAAAGATTGATGAACTTTGGGGTTTCTCCCTCAGCTGGAAGGGCACATGCTGATGTCTGCTAACTTTTTCTCTCTGTTTCTTGTTTTATGAAGCGCCCCTGGGCTCAGATGATAATGGTAGCCTATAATTCAGTGAAAATATTGTTTTGCTTCTAAAAAAAAAAATGAATACCTTTTGAAGACCAGGACCTCTAATC
>PVIY010054303.1:0-14284 GCA_004026745.1 Myrmecophaga tridactyla
AGGAAGGAAGGAAGGAAGGAAGGAAGGAAGGAAGGAAGGAAGGAAGGAAGGAAGGAAGGAAGGAAGGAAGAAAGAAAGAAAGAAAGAAAGAAAGAAAGAAAGAAAGAAAGAAAGAAAGAAAGAAAGAAAGAAAGAAAGAAAGAAAGAAAGAAAGAAAGAAAGAAAGAAAGAAAGAAAGAAAGAAAGAGAAAGAAAGAAAGATTACAAGAAAAAAGCAAAAACATTGGCTCACTTGGAAAGAATACCAGTGGTTTGATGAAAGACCTGAGGCATCCTCAGAAACATCAATTACTCGTGGAACCAAGACCAAAAGCAAGGGTGGATTGGTTACCCCCACCAACCTGTAACGCACATGCAAACTTCACAAACAGATGGAAAAATGATTTGCTGTTCACACAGCAGTAAGCTGTACTCAGCCAGCACACTGCTTGTTCCAAAGCTGATGTTTTCTCTGGTCTTCCTGCCAAGAAAGTGAGAAGGCACAAGACAAGCCTCTTTGCCAGTGCCAGCGGAGGTTCAGCCCTGCCCAGGCAGCGTCCAAGGACACACATGGCCCCCATCCTGAAGTACTCAGCTGTGAGGTGTGGAGGGGTTAGAGTGCTGAGCTAAAGGCTTCCAACTCAAGCACCATCTCTGCCAAGTAAGGGGTCAACAAAGTCAACCAATTTACAGATTTTCTTGTCTTATCTCCAGTTAGTTTCCATGTTCTCAGGATCTATAATCATGATGGCCAGAGCTGAAGTACATTCCTCCTTCAAGCTGTTTAGTGTTGAATAGGATGATGAGTGGATGTCAAACCTCCTGTATATTTAATCATCCTCCTGACAGAATTCAGGCAAATACAGGATTCACCTGGTGACCCAAGTTTGATCTCAGTATTAGTCCCACAAATGGCAAAAGAAGATGAATGATAAATCTGAAAAATTTCTGAAACTTTTAAAGGGAAAAGAAGAGCAGTCTTTTCTTCACCATCTTTCAAGAACACATCCTGTTATTGCTGTTGGACATATTATCTCTTGTCTACTTAAAAACTGCTCCAAGAAGTGATATGTGACCCATAACGTAACAAATATTGGAAAAGCCTGCACATTTGCTCCTTTGGCTTTCTGGAATCTCTCTATAATTAAAAGCAAGATGGAAAAGAGATTGGAGGTATAGTCGGTGTCTCAGAGTTACTTATGTGTCTCCTTGGACTGCCATAACAAATCACCACAAATTTGGTGGCTTAAAGTTACAGAAATTTAATCTTACTGTTCTGGAGACCAGAGTTCCAAAATCGAGGTGTTGCTGGGCTATGCTCCCTCTGAAGGCTTTAGGAGACAATTCTTCCTTGCTTCTTCCAGCTTCCAGTAGCTCCAGGCATTGCTTGGTTTGTGGCAATGTAACTCCAGTCTCTGCCTCCATCTTCGCATGGCCCATGTCTCTGATCATCTCCTTTTGCTTCTCTTCTAAGGACATTCATCACTGGATTTTAGGGTCTGCCCTAATCTAGGATGTAGTCATCTCAAAATCTTAATCTTGATTATATCTTCAAAGGCCCTTTATTCTAAATATAGTCACATACTGAGTTTTTCAGTGGACATATCTTTTGGGAGGGATGCATTCAAGCCACAACAACCCCTTAGTGCCACGTGTCTATGGATAAGTCATAAAATTACAGAGACATAAAAGATTTTTAATTAAAAAGTGAATTATGAAATTTTTCAAACATCAAGGAAAATATTACAAGACACCTATATACTACAATCCAGATTTTGAAAATATTAGCATTTTGCTGTATGTAATACATAATTTTTAAAACATATGATGCTTATAGAATAACAAATCTCACTTTCATTTCCTGTCTACCCTCCAAAATACAATTACTATTCCAAAAGTATGTTTGTATTCATTGCAACTTGCTTTTATTAATTATCATGCTTTAGTAATGCATGCATGATAATACAAGTAAGTTTACCTTACTTATTTTAACTGCTGTGTCAGAGACTTTAGAACTGGAATTGGCTTGCCCAAGCCTTAGAACATTAGGTAATAATTCTGGTCATAGACACTTCACAACATTGTGATGACTAAACGAGATAATTGTGTGATTGGTCCATAAGCACTTTACAGTATATATGACTGTAAGAGAGTGCATTTTTACCTATCTTCTAAAATATCCAGCTCTTTATATCACTGTGCTGCAATCAAGTAACCATTTTGCTATTAATTCTAAATCATTAAAAATTTTGTTTCAAAATATCATATCATCATCATACCTTCTTTGTTAAAAGATGGTATATAGTTATTAAACTATAACTATAATAATATAAATTATTAAAAGCCTTTCCATTAACAGCGACATGCTCTTATTTTACCTTCACATGCTATAGAAACTTAAGTTACTCAACCTGCCATCATGTCAACTGTCAAAAGAGCTTCCTAATCTCTGAGTTGTTTTTTTGGTTGTTGTTTTTTATCTTGCTAGACCAAAGGTGGTGGCATAGGTAGAAAATCTTTGTTACACTACAGTCAACCACATGTTATTTTTCAGCAAAACTACTTCATCATAACCCCATAATGCTACATAATCAAGGAATGGTAGCCACTAAGCCCTTTTGAAAGCATTTCATCGTTCAGGAGTTCAGCTTTGCATAGCCCAGGTACTCTACACTCCATTCCGCCTTACATTAAACAAATACATTAAACATTAAATACATTAAACATTAAACAAATGTATTGTTTAATCCCAAAATATTTGGTGTGTTTTGCCATGATCTTTAAGATTTCTAAAAGATCTTGATTCTCTTTGACTTCTGGTTGATAAAGCATTCAGGTATGATGGTTGAAGCACCATATACCCCTACCTATGTTTAGGCTCCTTCACATAAATATATAAAACCAAATAAAATAATCAGAATAAGGGTAAAATAACAGGGGCTAAGGAAGAGAGTAGGGGCTGGGGAGTCATTAAAAAAATCAAGTAGAGAATTACACCAGAAACACTAAGTTACTGCAATTGAGCCCACATATTTGTTCTAAGCTTCCTGGAAGCAAAAGTAAAGAGGGACATTTAATGAGCTACATAGTTCAAGTTGTATAATAAATGATAACTTACTAGTTCTTAGAAACAGAAATATTTCTTTTTTGGCACAGTAAGTATTCTGTAAATATCCCTAAAACAAAGCTATTTATTGTGTGGGTTCAGAATAAATAGTGGCTTCAAAAACAACACAATTTTCCTCATATGTTCACTCCTTATGTTGATCTTCAAGAAAAAGCAAATATATGTTCTTGAACAACAGCTCTATAAAGACTTTTTTTCTGTGGAAATTCAAAGTAATAGAATGCAGGTATGTAACTTTCTGATGCTTGAATATGATATATAGAGATTTTAGAACTTAAACTAATGAATACTTATATGCCTCATACTTTGCTTTTTGTATGTCCATTTTCTTAGACTTTTGGCAAAGGATGAAAAAACAAAAAGTGACTGGAGTGCAAGTATTTTGTGCTATTGCTGAAAAGAAGAGCCAACGTTTCAGATGCCAGGAGTAGATGACAAATTGATGTTAATCATGACAAATTGATGTTAATCAAGGAGCTTGGCTTATAGGTTTACTGGGTTTTGCAGGTTTGTGCAGCTAAAACACCAACAGGCAGAGTCTGTATTTCTCCATAAGAACTATTTTAAAACTGCTCCAATACACCAATGAGCCACTACTTTGAAATCCAAAAATGTGTTAGAGATACAGAACTAAAGTCAAGGTCAGGGAGGGCAGGAGTCACTAATTGTTTTTTCTACTAGAAATGATGAAGTTTGGCTTTTGGAGAGTACTGCTTGCAGACAAATCCACTGGGATTATTAAGCTGCACATTCCATCATCCCCACATAACCAGATGAGTGGGTTTGTTGACTATGCTGTTTAGTATTACCCATTTGGATAAAGTTAAAAAAACTCTGCCAATATCAACTATTTTGGTTTGGGCAGTAATTTGTTTTTAACTGTTCCTAGTGACAGGAATTGATAAATAGGTTTAATTATTCTTTGCAATTAGGTTTAAAATGTGATCCTGAGATCAAGTCATCCAGCAAAAGAGGTGTATTTTGTATATATATATATTTTTTTTAGTAATTTTGAAGTGCACCTATCTACTTATTCAGCAAAGATTTAATTCGTGTATAGTAGTGTCAAGGACCCTGCTCAGCCCTGATCATACAAAGGTGGAAAAGTCCCTGCCCTTAGGTAACTTTCAGATGATGGAAATATAGTATTAAAATTGCTACAGAAAAAGATAATGTACCAGCCTAAAAACACTTCAACTAATCTCAGTCTAAGATTGATTGGTCAGAAAAAAGTATCATTTAGAAAATGATTCCCTAAATTAGAAAAAGAGTCAGAGAGAACAGAATGTAAACAAAAACAAGTTTATAAGAAAAAGCATGACTTTTAGAACTATAAGTGGTCTCCATTTGAATTCACAATCAAGACGGAGCTTGTCTTTGCTTTGGGATAGAATATACACTATTTCTGTGACCTCCCAAAAATCCAAGAAGAATATTTAGTTTTAGATTACCCCAAGTTGGTGATGCACCCAGATAAATGAAAGAAAACCCACAAAAGTTCTATGAAACCCAGGTTTCAAGAAATTTTCATAGATTCTTCTCAAGAATCATATGTTGTCAAATAAAAAATCACATAATAAATAAGTAGAAAAACAAGTATGAGTGCAAGTCAGAAGGAACAATATATAATTGAATCAGACTAACATAGATTGCCAAAATAGAAATTAGGAGATACAAATACAAAGTGTGCTTGAAGATATACAAGAGGGATTAAAAACTTGAAACAAATACACTTTGTAGAAAAATATAATATCATGATAGAAATCAGAAGTTCAAATATTGATTAGACATGGTTGAAGAAATAGTGAAATAAAAGATAGCTTTGAAATGTGGTATATACATACAATAGAATAGTATTCAGCTGTAAAAAGGAATGAAGTTCTGATGCATGCTGCAACCTTGAGGACATCATGCTGAGTGAAATAAGCCATATACAAAAAGACAAATACTATGTGATTTCACTCATTTTAAAGAGCAGAATAAGCATATTCATAAAGTTAGAAACAATAATACAAGTTACCAAGTGCCAATTGGGGGAAAGCAATGAGGAGTTTTGGTATGGAGTTTCATTTGGCATGATGGAAAAATTTTGACAATGGATAATGGAGATGGAGGCACAACTTTTTAATGTAATTAACACCACTGAATTGTATATTTGAAAAGGGAATAAAGGAAAATTTAGGTTGTAGTTACCATGCACACTTACACATATACACAAACCTATAAAACTGTACAACACAACGTAAACAGCACACTAAAGTTAATAGCATAATTATAATATTATTTTTTTCATGAATTGTAACAAGTGTACCACACTAATTAATGCAAAATGCTCACAACAGGGAAAACTCTGTGTAGAGGAAGAGGTTATGCCTGGAACTGCTCTAACAAAATGAAAGACGGTTTTGAAGAAATTGCCCAGAATGCAACACAAAGAAGCTGAAACTATGAGATGTTTACAGACATGGATGACAAAGTGAAAAGGTATACCTAATCAAAGTTCCAGAAGAAATAATGAATGAAATCCAGAGGACAATGAGCTAATGCATTTAACACTGAGAGAAAATTATCATCAACATTAAATTGTATGAGAAGGAACTGTATTTTAAGAAAAAAGGCCAAATAAAAATAGTTTGGGAAGGTGGAAAAACTGATGTATAAGAATGTCTGCATGACAAATAATCATGATCTAATGGAAAAATAGAATATTCATCCAACACCAGGAGAATAAACATTTAGTTCACAAACATGTTATATTTACAAAAACTGACATCCTAGTTGTCCTTACATTACAACTCAACAAATAATATGATACAAACCACAGTCTCTTGACAAATAAATGTTAGAAATCAATAAAAATGGCTTAGGTAATAAACAAGCTGTTATTTGGAAAAATTTTAATTCATTTTAGATGGGCCATACAAAGATTTATTGTGCTTCAAAGAAACTGCATTTTTTTACAAATTGAAGGTATGTGGCAACGCTGCATGAAGCAAGTCTATTAGCATCATTTTTTCAACAGCTCATTGTGTCTCTGCATCACATGTTGGTAATTCATGTGATATTTCAAATTTTTCATTATTATTGCATCTGTTATGGTGATCCATGATCAGTGATCTTTGATGTTCCTATTGTAATGGCTTGCGAGTGTCATGAGCCATGCCCATTTAAGAAGGCAAACTTAATAAATGCGTGCATTCTGCGTGCTCCACCTACTTGATATTCCCCCATCTCTCTCCCTCTCCTCAGGCTTCCTTATTCCCTAAGTTCACAACAATTTTGAACTTAGGCCAATTAATAACTCTACGATGGCCCCTAAGTGTTCAAGTGAAAGGAAGAGTCCCATGTCTCACACTTTAAATCAAATGCTAAAAATAATTAAGCTTAGTGAAAAGAAGGCATATTGAAAACCAAGATAGGCTAAAAGTTAGGCTTCTTATGCCCAACAGCTAGCCACATTGTGTATACAAAGGAAAAGGTATTGAAGGAAGTTAAGTGTCACTCAGGTAAATACATGAATGATAAGAAAGTTAAACACATTTATTTTTAGTCTTCTGGATAGGAGATCAAACCAGTTACACCATTCCCTAAAGCCAAAGCTTAATCCAGAGCAAGATCCGAACTCTCTTCAATTGTATGAAGGATGAGAAAGGTGAGGGAGCTGCGGAAGAAAACTTTAAAGCTAGCAGATCTTGGTTCATGTGTTTTAAGGAAAGAAGCCATCTCCATAACCTAAAACTACAAGGTGAAGCAACAAGTGCTTAGGTAGAAACTGCAGCAAGTGATCCAGAAGACCTAGCTAAGATAATTGATGAAGGTGGCTACACAAAACAACAGATTTTCAATGTAGAAGACATAGCCTAATAATAGAAGAAGATGCCATCAAGGACTTTCATAGCTAGCAGGGAGCAGTCAATGCCCGTATTTGAAGCTTCAAAGGACAAGCTGACTCTCTTGGTAGGGGCCAAGGCAGCTGGTACTTTAAGTTGAAGCCAATGCTCATTTACCAGTTTGAAAATCCTAGGGCCCTTAAGAATTATGCTAAATCTACTCTTTGCTCTATAAATGGGACAACAGAGCCTGGCTGAGAACACATCTGTTTATAACATGGTTTATTGAATATTTTAAGCTCTCTGTTAAGACCTACTTATCAGGAAAAAAAGATTCCTTTTAAAACATGACTGCTCATGGATAATGCTCCTGGTCAACCAAGAGCTCGATAGAGATGTTCAATGAGATTAATGTTGTTTTTACACCTAACACAACATGTATTTTACAACCCACAGATCAAGGAGTCATTTCAACTTTCAAGTCTTATTATTTAAGAAATACATTTCATAAGGCTATAGCGGCCTTGCACAGTGTTTCCTCTGATGGATCTGGGTAAACTAAATTGTAAATCCTATGGAAAAGATTCACTATTCAAGATGCCATTAAAAGCATTTGTGATTCGTTAACAACATTAACAGGATTTTTGAAGAAGTTGATTCCAACCTTCTTGGATGACTTTGAGGGGTTCGAGACATCAGTGGAGAAAGTAACTGCAGATGTGGTGGAAATGGCAGACAGAACTAGAAGTAGAGCCTGAAGATGTGGCTGAATTGCTGCAATCTCATGATGAAAGTTTAATGGATGAGGAGTTGCTTCTTATGGATGAGCAAAGAAAGCAGTTTCTGAGATGGAAATCTACTCCCGGTGAAGATGCTGTGAACATTGTTGAAATGACAACAAAGGATTTAGAAGATTACATAAATTTACTTGATAAAGCAGTGTCAGGGGTTGAGAGAACTGACTCTAAGTTTGAAAGACATTCTACTGTGGGTAAAATGCTAACAGACAGCATCGTAAGCTGTAGGTAAATCTTTCAAGGAAGGATGAATTAGTCAGTGAGACAAAATTAATTGTTTTTTTATTTTAAGAAATTGCCTCAACCATCCCAACCTTTGGCACCACCACCCTGATCAATCAGCAGCCACCTGCACCGAAGTAAGACTTACCACCAGCAAAAAGATTATGACTCACTGAAGGCTGAGATGATGGTTAGCATTTTTTTTAGCAATAAAATTGCTAAATTTTATTTAGCAATAAAATTGCTAATTGCTAAATACCTTAAATTAAGGTATGTACATTGTTTTTTAGACATAATGATATTAAACACTTAACAGACTATGGTATGTGTAAACATAACTTTTATATGCACTGGAAAACCAAAACTTCATGCGACTGGATTTGTGATACTTGCTTTATTGTGGTTGTCTGGAACTGAACCCTTAACATCTTTGCAGCATACCTGTATTTAAAATCTACTTCTTCCAAGTATCTCTTTAATTTACTTATTCACTTCAGTTCTCAGCTTTCTGCTCAAATATCACCTTATCAGGGAAACCTTCTCTGAAATAGCACAACAGAAAAACTTTCACTTGGAGCTGTGTTGGAGTTTCTAGTACTGAGGTATCCCTCTCCCTGTGAACAGCTATAAAACTGGAAAATATATTTAAAACCACCTTTCTAGGCAGTTGACAAAAGGCAGGGAAAGACTGTGATCCCTGTAAAGAGGTAAACAAATGGCATGAGCCTAAAATTTCCTTTGCTTGCTACCTAAAAATCTCTCTCTGGGCCAGGGTGCAGAGAGGATGCCAAAGCAGATAATGGTGATCTCACTGAGCTATGAAGAGAGAGAAGAGAGTTTGGAGTGTAATTTGCAGAACAAAATGCTAGAGAATACAACACAGGAGGAAACTATGCAGAGACAGAAATCCAGAACTCTGTTCAAGTGCTCTTCAAGCTTTAGCTTTTTATGTGCAGGTTGAGACTTAGTAAGGCTGAACAAAGGACTAACATCTGCTGGGTGCTGTGAGTAGAACAACTACCAGAAATCATATAGAGCAATGAACAGAGGTCATAAAGGTCAATTTCAAATGGAGAGAATTCAGAGACCTTGTTGAACCCTAAGTAATTTAGTATAGACACTAGAATTCCAAATCTTAGAAATCTAGCTCTGGCATCCTTGCATCACTAGATCTTCCCTATCCAAACATAAATACAAATTTTAAAAGGATCAAACTGATCCGCAAGCAATTAACTGCCTGACAGAACAAAGCTCAACATTCTTTGAAGGAATGCATCACACAATTCACTTAACAATGTAGCATTTACAACTTCAAGAATCCAAACAAAAATATGAAACATGCAAAAAGACAGAAAAATGTGATCCATAACCAGGAAAAAAATAAGTCTGCACCAATAGATCCAGAAACAAAAAAGATGATGGAATTAACAGACAAAGACTATAAAACATGGTTATAAATATCTTCAAGAATTTAAAGGAAACAAGAACATAATGAGAGATCAAATAGGGAATTTTAATAGAGAAATGAAAAACCATGAAGAGAGCCAAATGGAGATTCTAGAACCAAAAAATATATTTTAAAACAAACAAACAGAAAAATCCTAAATGGGTTCAATAGTATTTGAAGCTATGCTGAGGAAAAGACAGTGAACATGAAGGCAGGGCAATAAAAACTATTCGAATTGAAATGCAAAGAGAAAAGGGTTAAACATGTTTCAAATGAGCATACCCTCCAAAGACCTGTATCAAACAATCTAATATATATGAAACTGCAGTCCCAGGAAAGAGAGAGATTAGAACAGAAAAATACTTGAAGAAATAATGCTCCAAATTTTCCAAATGCAATTAGATATATGTGCATATGTACCAATAGACTCAATTTCTCAACCAATCCCAAAAGAAGGGTAAAAACAAAGAAAATCACATTAAGAAGCATCATATACCTTAAATGTAAATTACACAGACAGGTTAAGAGTTATATATTACACAGACAGGTTAAGACAGTATATATATATATAAAAAGGGTATACATTATTTTATAAGAGGTCAGAATAGACATATTAAAATAAGATAAATTAGAATTCAGCACTAATAGTATCTCCCAAGACAAAATGGGGTATTCCATAATGAAAAAAGGGACAGTTCATCAATGAAAACCTAATAAGATAGCACACAAAAACCTATCCCCTCCCCATTATTCTCCATCCTCTTTCCTTACTTTATTGTTCTTCACATCAGTTTATCACCACATGGCACACGCTGTATTAATTCTCTATTTATTGGTTGTCTCCCCCTGTTAGAACCTAAGCTCTCCAAGAGCAAGGACATGGACTGTTTGACTATTACTGTGTCTTCACTATCTGAAGCAGTGACTAGGATATAGAGGCTCGATATTTATTGAATAATTGAGCAATATCCCATTTAACCTGAAATAAGTTTGGGGTCATTAAATACTTAGACTCCCACCATAATATATAATGGATCGTTCTAATAACAAAATAATGAACTCCAATACTCGGAAAATCTAAAATTATTAGGCATGAAGCTGTAGTCATTTCTATTAACTTTTGAATTGAGTTTTTGATGTGGTTGTTCACTAATATGTATATATAAGACCAAACCAAAGAACTAAATATTTGGCCCTTGAATTCTTGGAACTTGGGTTGGATTGGTAATAAATGATATCCAATAGTGTAACTCGGTTCATGGACCTGATTTTTCATTGGTCTAGAGGTGTCTTGTTGAACTTTCTGTGATTATGGAACCATTCTATTTCTATACTGTCCATATGTGGCTAGCGAGTACTTGTCAGGTGACTAGTGAAGGTGAGAAACTGAATTTTTAATTTCATTCCTTCTAATTAATTTTAATATAAACTTAAATAGTCATGTGGCTAGCAGCAACTGCTTTGAAGAGCGCAAGCTAGACATTAGCATGTGCTAATCTTCCATGCAAATATGATATTTTTTCTTTTGTAATTTTTGCTATGATAGAAATAGTTTACTTGATATCTATATTGCCCATGAAACTAAAATATCATTTTTAAAAAGCCTGTGTCCTCCTCTTTAACACCTTTTCTTCATACTCTGGTACTATGAATTGTGCTTACTTCATAAGAAGTTGTTCAAAGACTCTTTGTTGAAAGAGTAAATCAACTAAAATATATTTCACTGTCATTGCTATGGAGTGAAAGATGGCCCCATTAATCATTTGTGCTTACTTCAATGGCCTAGTTGGGTGAGTATAAACTAAACTAGGCTCTAATTTTCCCTACCTGAGTAAGAAAATAATAATTCTAGATAACAGTTTCCAAATGGTAGGGGTCTCTGAGAAGATCCGATGAATAGGGGCCAACTCCCATGAGTGCATTCTGTATTCATTTTAAAATAAATGGAGCTAAGCTAGAACATACAGTTCAGTATGACAGCCAAATGGGCATGTTAAACTGAACTCCAGAATTAGACAGAATAAGCTAGCTATTCACTGGAAGAACTGCCAGTTCTTTCAAATGGAAGGGGTCTACCTACTTAAGACTTGGGATATAGATGTATAGTAGATTGCTCTCTCTGAAAGTAGACTCCCTTCCAAGTGGAACAGGGAAGAAGCTGGGCAGAGTATACTCAGTTCATTCTTCCCAATTAAAGTGTCCAGGGCTGTTATTGAGCTTTCTTCGTAAAGAAGGAAAAGTCATCAACCTCTCTAGCGTTCCCCTAATTCTGTGCATTTTCCTTACCCTCAACCCAATTGTTAAAATGTTTACAAGTGAGATTTCCAAATAACCAGATCTTTTTAAGTGAGAGAGACATCTTCCAGAGGTTTAAATTTTTGACCTTATTAATCTTCTATTGCATAATTTCTATTGCATAAGAAATACTTCTAATACATAATTTGAAATCTTATGATATGGCTAAATAAGATATTTCAGATTTAAGATAACTTTAAAAAGAGGAAAAACTAGCATCAAATCAAAATGATAGCAAATGGGAGGTAGGAGTCACATGATATTACATACCACTGCTCTAAGTGGAAGTTGAATGAGGACAGATGAGGTTGGTATTTGGATAATGGGAGACAGATGTTAGTCTGAGAGGGGGAAATGAAAAAAACTTTATAAGGAAAGTAGCTTTCTAGAAAGTTAAATGATAACTAAATCTCCCATCCACCTTCAGATGCTCCAGAGGAAGCACTCATCTGTGCCACAGCAAACTTTGGGAATGAAGACCAGGGATGCCAGACAATTCTTCTTAACTGCTTCCTGAATCAGCCTTAAACTGTCCAGGGAAGGTAGGTGGGAATAAAAAAACAAAAACAAACAAGAGAAAGGGAAGGAATGTATCAAGGGCAGGAAGAACTAAGACATGCTAAGGAATCATTCCCTGGAACAGGGAAAATTCTAGGTTCTTTCCTGAGGGAAGGAGCAACTCTGAAATAGAAATGGTATCCAAGAGAAAAGGAGAAAGGCTAGCTGTATGCTATTCACCCTAGAGTGAGCAGCCAGAGGAAATGCTAAGGCTGACAGCCAAAATCTATATGAAAAACACAGCATCTCTAACATGTGAAGAAAGCTGTTTGAGCTACTTTAAAAAATAACAAATTAGAAATCTCAGCTTGCCTTGTCAAAACGTGTTTACTGAAAAGCAATGGCTGAGAGGGGGCAAGATGGCAGAATAATGAGGTGTGGAATTTAATTCATCTTCCAGAGCAGCTACTGAGTAGCCAAGAACTTTATGGATCAATTGCTGGGGGACATCAGTGACCCAACACATATCATCTGGAATGGGTGGAATGGCTGAGACCCCACACAGAGCTGTAAGTCTCCCAAGCTGTGGAGGCTGGCAACCCTCTCCCATGGGCATGGCAGATTGATTCCCTGAGGGAAAGGAAATGGACCTTACTAATAGCAAGGAATTAGCTCAGGTGGAATTAATTAAGTTTCTGACTACTGAAAACAGGTACTGACTGTGTTCATGGATTGGAAGACTAAATATAGTTAAGATGTCAATTCTACCTAAATTGATTTACAGATTCAAAGCAATACCAATTAAAATCCCAACAACTTACTTTTCAGAAATAGAAAAACCAATAACCAAATTTATCTGGAAGGGCAGGGTGCCCAGAATAGCTAAAAGAATCTGAGGAAAAAAAATGAAGTCGGAGGTCTCACGCTATCTGACTTTAAGGCATATTATGATGCTACAGTGCTCAAAACAGCATGGTACTGCAATAAAGATAGATATATTGACCAATGGTATAGAATAGAGTGTTCAGATATAGACTTTCTCATCTATGGACAATTGATCTTTGATAAGGCAGTCAAGCCAACTCACCTGGGACAGAACAGTCTCTTCAATAAATGGTGCCTAGAGAACTGGATATCCATATGCAAAAGAATGAAAGAGGACCCATATCTCACACCCTATACAAAAATTAACTCAAAATGGATCAAAGACCTAAACATTGGATCTAAGACCATAAAACTGTTAGAAGAAAATGTAAGGAAATATCTTATAAATCTTATACTAGGAGGCGGTTTCCTAGACTTTACACCCAAAGCAAGAGCATTGAGGAAATAAATAAATAAATGGGAACTTCTCAAAATTAAAAACTTTTGCATATCAAAGAACTTCATCAAGAAAGTAAAAAGACAGCCTACACAATGGGAGACAATATTTGGAAACGATATATCAGATAAAGGTCTAGTATCCAGAATTTATAAAGAGATTGTTCAACTCAACCACAAAAAGACAGACAACCCAATTACAAAGTGGGCAAAAGACTTGAACAGGCACTTCTCAGAAGAGGAAATAAAAATGGCCAAAAGGCACATGAAGAGATACTCAACTTCCTTGGCTATTAGAGAAATGCAAATCAAAACCACAATGAGATATCATCTCATACCCACCAGAATGGCCATTATCAATAAAACGGAAAATGACAAATGCTGGAGAGGATGTGGAGAAAGAGGCACACTTATCCACTGTTGGTGGGAATGTCAAATGGTACAACCACTGTGGAAGACAGTTTGGCGGTTCCTCAAAAAGCTAAAAATAGAATTGTCATAAGAACTGGTAATACCATTGCTAGGTATCTACTCAGAGGACATGAGGGCAAGGACACAAACAGACATTTGCACACAATGTTTATAGCAGCATTGTTTACAATTGTGAAGAGATGGAAACAGCCAAAATGTCCATCAACAGATGAGCGGCTAAACAAACTGTAGTATATACATACAATGGAATATTATGCAGCCGTAAGACAGAATAAAGTTATGAAGTATGTAACAACATGGATGGACTTTAAGGACATTATGCTGAGTGAGATTAGCC
>PVIY010054304.1:0-14287 GCA_004026745.1 Myrmecophaga tridactyla
TTGTTTCTGAACTCCAGAGAGGAAGACAGGATTTTACTGACTGCCCCCCTCTCCATGAAACCACAATAATTACTTAAAACTTATAAAGAAATCTTCAGTTTTGTTTTTAATGTATAGAAAAGTTAGTTAGAAATAAATAAATGAAAAAGTACTATTACTGAATTTTGTAAATATTTTAATTACTCTCTGAAAAAAAGTATAATTGAGGGGTGGGAAAGAGAGACTCAACTGAATAGTCAAGTGATTAAATGAAAACTATGTTTTAGGACATAGTTATTTGATTCATATATATTAAATAATGAATAGGCTGATAACATTGGGCTTGAGTAATAAAAGGTAAGAAAGAGCCTTTCCTTAAACCTAATATATAATTATTTTATTTTGTGCAAAAAACTACTAAAGCATTGAGTGTCATTTTGTCTTCCTACAGAAAACCTACATTTCATTTCCAAAAATGATAGCCATCATGTATATATTTCATTATCATTAAGAAAACATTTATTTCCAACTGTGAAATTGGTCCTTAGCAAAGTGAAAATTCTGCAGTGACAACATACCACTTATATTTGAATTGAATTCACAACATGTGGCCTATCTTACAAGATGGGAAATAGACATATTTTATGACAAATTTTATTTCGTAAATACACTATTCTCTAAGGCATATGGAGAATTTGGGGACCTATGAAACATTTGACTTAGAAGGAAACTATAAACGCATTTCATTTTATTGCATGTCACTTTATGGTGCTTCACGGATATTGAAATTTTTACAAAATGAGGGTTTGTGGCAACCCTGTGTCCAGCAACTCTAGCAGCACCATTTTTCTCCAACAGCATGTGCTCATTTTATGTCTTTGTGTCACAGTTTGGTAATTCTAGAAATATTTTAAATTTTTCATTATTGTTATCTCTGTTATGGTGATCTGTGGTCAATGAAACTGTGATATTACTATTGCAATAGTTTTGGAACACCACAAGCCATAACCATATAAAACAGTGAAGTTAATTACTAAAATATTTTATATGTTCTGAAAGTTTTACTGATTTGGCCATATTCCCATCTCACTCCCTGTCCCAAGTCCTTCCTATTCTCTGAGACACAACAATATTTGAATTAGGTCAATTAATAACCCTGAAATGACCTCTAGGTGCTCAAGTGAAAGGAAGAGTCGAGGTTCTCCCACTTTAATTCAAAAGCTAGTAAAATTAAGGTTACTGAGGAAGGTCTGTTGAAAGCTGAGATAGGCCAAAACAAGGCATCTTGCTCCAAACAGTCAAGTTGTGAAAGCAAAGGAAAAATTCTTGAAGGAAATTAAAAGTGTTATTCCAGGAAAGACACAAAAGATAAGAAAGTGAAACATCATTATTGCTGATATGGAGAATATTTTAGTGGTCTAGATAGAAGATCAAACCAGCCACAACATTCCCTTGGATTAAAAGCCAAAGCTTAATCCAGAGCAAGACCTAACTGTCTTAAATTCTATGAAAGCTGACAGAAGTGTGGAAACTTCAGAAGAAAAGTTTGAAGTTAGCAATACTTGGTTCATGAGGTTTATATTAGCTTGTTAAAGCTGCTGGAATGCAATATAACAGAAATAGCATGGCTTTTAAAAGGGAATTTATTAAGTTGCAACTTCAAATTCCAAGGCCATAAACATGTGCAAATTAAGACACTATCAAGAGGTTACCTTCACTCAAGAAAGGCTGATGCCATCCTGAACATCTCTGCCAGCTGGGAGGGCATATGGCTAGAATCTGCTACTGCTTCTGGGCTCCATTGCTTTCAGTCTCTGTTGCAGTGGTTTCCTCTCTAAGTATCCGTGGGCCTTCAAAGTAAGCTCCTCTGGGACACAACTCTGGGTTCTTCCTTGCTTAGCATCTCAAGGGAAGGCACATGGTGACATTTGCTGGACTCTGCCCAGGTCTAGGCATTTGCTCTCTCTCTAGGCACTCCAATCATCTCCAAACATGTTATCTCTGTCACCTCTGAAGCAACTGTTCTCTAAGCGTCTGCATCTGAGGTTTCTTCAAAATGCTTTCCATTTTAAAGGACTCCAGTAAACTAATCAAGACCCACCTTTCATGGGCAGAGTCACACCTCCATCTAACCAATATGCCACACCCATAATTGGGCATATCCCATCTCCTTGGAGATTATCTAATCAAACGTTACCACCCTACAGTATTGAATCAGGATTAAAAGAAATGGCTGCCCCTCAAGATCTAATCAGGATTTTATATGTTTTTTTTTTCTGGGGTACTAACAATAGTTTCAAGCCAGCATAAAGTTTATTAAAGAAGCCATTTCCATAATATAAAAATGCAAGGTAATGCAGTAAGACCTGATGTAGAAGAGGCAGCAAGTTATCCAGAAGCTCTAGTTAAGATAACAGATGAAGGTGGCTACACTAAACAACAGATTTTCAATGTAGATGAAACAGACTTCTATTGGAACAAAGTGCCATCTAAGACTTATATAACTAAAGTTAAGAAGCCAGTGCCTGACTTCAAGTCTTCAAAGGATAGGCTGAATCTCTTGTTAGGTGCTAATGCAGCTGGTGACTTTAAGCTGTAGTCATTGCTCACTTACCATTCTACAAATCCCAGGCCCCATAAGAATTATGCTAAATCTAATCTACCTGTGCTTTATAAATGGAAAAACAAAACCTGTATAATAGTACATCCGATAACATAATTTACTGAATACTGGAAGCCCACTCTTTAGACCTACTGCTCAGAAAAAACATCATTCTTTCAAAATAGCACTGTTTATTTACAATGCGCCTGGTCACTCAAGAGCGCTGATGGAGATGGATAATGAGATTAATGTTGTTTTCATGTCTGCTAACACAGCATCCTTTCTGCAGCCCATGGATCAAGAAGTACTTTCAACTTTCAAGTCTTATTATTATATTAAATGCATTTTGTAAGGTTATAGCTGCCTCAGATAGTGATTCCTCTGATGGATCTGGGTGAAAAAAAAAAAGAAAACTTTCTGGTAAAAATTCACCATTCTAGATGCCATTAAGAATGTTCATGATTCATGGGAGGAGGACAAAATATCAATATTAATGTGAGTAAGGAGGAAGTTGGTTCAAACTCTCATGGATGAATTTTAAGGGTTCAAGACTTCAGTGCTGGAAATAACTGCAGATGTGGTGTAATAACAGGAGAATTAAAATTCGAAGTAATTCCTGCAGATGTGACAGAATTGCTGCCATCTCATGACAAAACTTTAACAGATGAGGAGCTACTTTTGGGGGATGAACAAAGAAAGTGTATTATTGAGATAGAACCTATTCCCTGGTGAAGGTGCTGATAACATTGTTTAAATGACAACAAAGGATTTAGAAAATTACATAAGTTTAGTTGATCAAGCAACAGCAGGGTTTGAGAGGACTGACTCCAATTTTGAATTTGAAAGAAATTCTACTAGGTATAAAATGTTATCAAACAGCATCACATGTTACGCAGAAATCTGTGAGAGGAAGTAGCACTCTATATGACAAACTTCATTATCTTATTTTAAGAAATTGTCATACCTTCAGTAATCACCACCCTGATTAAACAGCAGTTTCCAACATTGAGGCAATACCTTCTACCAGCAAAAAGAGTATGACTCTTTGAAGTCTCAGATATTGGTTAGAATATTACAGAAATAAGGTGTTTTTAATTAAGGTATGTACATTTTTTAGACATAATGCCAATGCATACTAAGAATACAGTAGAGCATAAATTTCATTTTTATATGCATTGAGAAAGCAAAAAATTCATGTGACTTACTTTATTCACTTTAATATGGTGTCTGGAACCATACCCACAATATCTCTGTGGTATGCCTGTATTGTATTTTTTTCCATGCCTTTCATTCCTCCACCTCTGGAATAAGTGAAAAATAATGCTGAGACTTTCTGATCCTTGATTTGATTTATTCACATATAATTTGAAGAATACAGGGTGAAATCAAATTACTGAATATAGATTATTCCATTTCATTCTTTAGACAACTTGACAAATAGTTGGTTTATCTAGAAGATAATTTAACTCAATGATATGTGTCAGGAAAAATGAAAGTGGAAAATTGATTTCAGCATTTGACTTAAAGGCTGGACATTTGTACTGCACCTCACAAATAAGTCTGTATCTTTGCACTCTGATGAAACATGTTTCTAAATAGTGGAGAATATAATATCAAACAGGCCCTAAAGATTTAATAATCCTACCAACAGAATGGATCACTACAACTTGCCTGGTTTCCTAGGGAGATGAAAGGATGTGGGGCATGTATGAATTAAGCAAAAATGGCAAAAGCTGAGCCATGTTACACCCCTAACTCCTGTAGACTATCATGCTAACCTTAGATCCATTCGGAGGCAAAAGTAAAATGCTCCAGAGCTATTCTAAATAAGTCCTGGCTCTATGGGAGCTTCCGTTATTTCAAAGAGAGTTCATTGAGTCAAAATCCATGGGAAACCATAAATGAAGTATTGGCTAGTGCTCAAATTATTCATATTGAGTTTATAGCACTGATGAAAGTAACCTACTAGAGTAGAGGTAAACAAACTTTTTTTTTTGTAAAAGGCCATATTGTAAACATTGTAAGTTTATAAACCATACAGTTTCCTTCAGAACTACTCAACTATGCCTTCATAATGCAAAAGTATTCACAGACAATATATAAATCAATGAGTATGGCTATGTTCCAGTAAAGCTCCATTTGCAAAAATATATGGCAGCCTGCAGGCCATAATTTGTTGACCTCTGCACTAGAAAATGAGAACCTGACAGAAAGAGTTCTGATAAATTCTTGTAGTCAGGGCCATTGTCTTAGAAAACCCTTCTAGCTCTTATATTAAAAGAGGGTAAATACTTGTGATGGTTAACTTTATGGTGTTCAGTTGTTCTAGCCTAGATGTTACTGTGAAGTTATTTTGTAGATGTGATTAGCATCTTTTAAGTGAAGGACATTACACTCGATGATATGGGTAATCCTAATCCAATCATTTAAAGGCTTTAAGAGTAAATAAGTGAGGTTCTGAGAGGAATGAACATTCTACCTTACTACTACAACAATTCTGGGGAGTTTTTACACATTCCCTCTATGTTCCTCGGCTTTCCCTGCTCTCTATTCCAGCTTCAACTTCAGTGTTAAGTGAGGCTCCCTGACCCAAAGTGGACTAAAACCCTTTCACACCTCTCTGGATATGCTGGAAAAGTTGTGGTAGTGTAGGAAATCAAACTGTTGGATTCGTTTATGAATCTGTTGCTGGAGTGAGGTTTTTTTAAGTCCATGCTTCATGGGACATATTTCATTGGGCCTTTAAAGGGTCTGGGCCTTATTTTGGTTCTCAATTTTAACTTTTCACTTTGCAGGGGTCCAAGGCATTGTCTGTTTTTGCCTCATTTATCCTTAAAACGCTAGCATCTTGGTTACCAAACTGTCAGATATACTCAGGGTAGCTATAACATTGGCTTCAGCTTATTACTGTTTACAGCATCCTTTTTGTTTGCAGCTAGTGGAAACTTCCTTTAATTTTCTTATGCTCTCGGCTAGACATTTAAATGAAAAACTGTCGTTTTATTTCATTTCTATTCCAGGGTATTATGTTAGAAATTATATCAGAATATTTCACTGACTATGTTCTAGTTTGCTAGCTGCTGGAATGCAATATAGCAGAAACGGAATGGCTTTTAAAAAGGGGAATTTAATAGGTTGTTGGTTTACAGTTCTAAGACTGAGAAAATGTCCCAGTTAAAGCAAGTCTACAGAAATGTCCAATCTAAGGCATCCAGGGAAAGATACTTGATTCAAGAAGGCTGATGAAGTTCAGCATTTCTCTCTCTAGTGGAAGGGCACAAGGCAAACACAGTCAGAGTTTCTCATTCATCTGGAAAGGAACATGGTGAACACAGCATCATCTGCTAGCTTCTTCTCCTGGCCTCCTGTTTCATGAAGCTCCCCAGGAGCACTTTCCTTCTTCATATCTGAAGGTCACTGGCTGCTGCCTGGTGGACTCTACTTCTCGTGGCTATGTCGTTCTGCTCTGCTCTCTCTGAATCTCTCTCATTCTCCAAAAGGTTTTCTCTTTTATAGGACTTCAGAAACTAATCAAGACCCACCCAAATGGATGGAGACACGCCTCCAGCTAATCGTGTTTAACAATCACTCTTGATTAAATCTCATCTCCAGGAAGATGATCTAATTACAGTTTCAAGCATACAGTGCTGAATAGGGATTAGAGGAAGCGGCTGCCTTTACAAAATGGGATTAGGACTAAAACATGGCTTTTCTAGGGTACATACATCATTTCAAACCAGCACAGACCACATTCTCTATAAATGTGTCTTTAATAAACCATTTTTCTCTTCTATACAAACATCTTGGTAATCTGGGGAGATGCAATGTGTAGCATGGCACAATGAATTCCATATTAGTCTACTGCCTCTCTTCTTTTGCTGAAAAGTTAGTTCCTTTACCACAGAAACAAAGCATGTGTTATATGGCACACATGAGTACGTGATGCACTTGTTTTTCATGATACATTTTTTAATTTTGTATGTATTTATTTTATAAGAATAGTTGTGGGTTTATGGAACACTCATGCATGAAATATGGGATTCCCATATAACACCTTATTATTAACAACTTGCATTAATGTGGTACATTTGCTACAACTAATGAAAGCACATTTTTAATAATTGCACTATTATCCATAGCCCATTGTTTAACTTAGGGTTCACTCCTTGCATTGTGCACCTTCTAGTAGCACTGAATGGTTTGGGCAGAAATATTACAGTCAAGGAAAGCAAACAGAAATCCAGAGTTTGAGTAAAAATAAAGCATTTCTCCCTCTATCAAGGAAAGGGTGAAAACTGTGCAATTTTCTGGTCACCTCAATATATAATGCCATATGAGGTGTACAAGACTGAGCACTTCTATTGAAATTGTCAATTTGAAGTAATGGCAACTCCATTAGACTTTGTTAAGTAAAATCCATATTCTTGATCCCATGCCTTACCTCCATAGTAGAGACATAATAATAATTTTTCATGGACCCAGTAACCCATCGCTTCAGTGGCTGGGGAACAGTCTGATTGATGTGTACAAAGTGAGTCATATTTTCCATGTGATTATTAAATTAAAGTGGACTTTAAAGTGTTAAGCATTTATATGAAATCCAAAGATTTTCTGATTCTGGACATATTCTTAAGACTTATTCACCTGCATAATTTTTCCAGGCAATGTGGCCAAAACATAATTAGTGTAGATCTGTATAGCAGGCTTTCTTTAAAGGCAGTGTGAAAAATAAGATGTATTGCTTCAACTAACTGCCTACTATGAAGTCTTCCCTTCCTACTTTTTTAAGAAGAATATCTGGGTTCTGTAGCACATCTCTAAATAGCTGTTTCAAGATGAATGAGTATTTAGAAATTTAATAAAGATTGACATTCTGAGAATGTGAATATCCTACTCATTGAACTTGCATGTTGATCTAGAGGATTCTAAGTCCAGATGAAGAAGGACTTACCATACAAGACTGATTTTATGAGTAGATGACAGGATAACTTCCAGATCAGCTTTGGTTTGATTGTAATCTGATATTCCATGATCTCAGTTTTTACCATCACCCAATAGAAATCCAAATTATGTTTCTCAAAAAAAATAAATTGATATTTCCCAAAGAGGAAATGTTTTGCGTGTGTGTGTGTGTGTGTGTGTGTGTGTGTGAGAGAGAGAGAGAGAGAGAGAGAGAGAGAGAGAGAGAGAGAGAGAGAGTGTATCCATATATCCCCCACCCTCTAACTCTGTTTAAAGTGAGCAGATTTCTGGATCATCAGTAAATACATCAGAGTAGCACAACCAGGCATGAGAAATCTACCACCAAGGATTGTGCTTTCCTAATGATAGAGGGTACAAGTTTTACTGACTTTGAAGGGCTATCCTGACATGTCCCATACCACCATATTACACAATCATTATTGAGATGCGATGTCCCTGAATTTTCATGAAATTTATATCAAACATTCTTGTAGGTATATTTCTCACACAAGTATATAGTTACCTAATATATTTTGCTTCCCTATTGAATAAGTATGATACCATTAATAAAGAAAACTACCATTAGATCCTGTGGATCATGAGATGGACAATCTGCCTGATGAATTTAGTTGTGGCATGGAACCAGTAAAGTTATATATCTCAGGAAGCAAGACAGTTAATATACACTGAAGTTACTGCCAGATGGAAGCCAACAGTTCAGTGTCTTTTGTTTATTCTAATGCTGAAAAAAAATGCATTTGCTAGATGAATATCTGTATAGGAGAAACCCGAATACTTATTTACTTCATAAAGAAACCACATATGGGACAGTCCCTGCAAATGGATTAAAATCTATACATATTTTCTTCTGATGAAAACGGATAATTTACAGAGTTGTGAGAGAAATCAAGATTCTTTTGCTTTTCCAGTGTTTTCTTTAACCCAATCTATGATTTTACCAAGAGAAAAAAATGCTCCATAGTCTTCCCAATTTGTCCTTCATATGGTAATAGCTCTCAGTCCACCAGATTTTGTCAGTGTTTTGGGACCTTTATCCCAACTACATACTCAAGAAACAGCTATATCAACTATGAGTTTGTGTCAAAATTCCATTTATTTTCTGATTCCCTCCCATACCCAACAATACAGCCATTTCTTCAAAAAAATGAAAACAAGAAAGAACAAATAGGTTTAGGTATACTGAGGTGGAACAGTGTCAAATGGATAGAATATACATGGAAGAACCTCTGACTTTTTCAAAAATGGGAATTTCATTCTTTACTGAGAACAAGGAGGTCAGTGGTTTAGTTTGTGGCCTTAGGGAAAGTAAAAAGTTTTCTAAATAACCACTGAGGAAGACAGTACGTTCTCCAGTGTCAAATTGTAAATGAATAAATAAAGACATACATACTTCTACATACATACATTAATTAGTAAATAAGGTTGCTGAAATGTAGAAAAGACTCCCATGGTTAAAAATGAAAGGCATGATTCTTAAAGGAATTTCAAGCATTTGCTTATATTGTAGGAATACTAAATATAAGATAAAATTTAGTACAATTTTTGTGGTATCTTTTCCTTAAAAAATATGATCCCAAGCTATAAATATCAACATTTTCATTTTCTTATTTTATGCAGTGAAAGTTAGCTAATGGTCCTTGGCTCTGAATCACATTTGTTAATTAGAATCACTGAGTTTAAAAGAAATGAGTTAGCTTTTCTACCATCTCTGTTGTTTGGAGTGGAAACTTTCCACACCATCCTCTCACTGATATTGCAAAGAATAAGAAAAACAATCTAGGTTTTAGTTTCTAAAGCAACATTAATGAAATCAGCAAGGCTCATTGTTCTGATTGTCTTCCCCACCCCTCCAGGAACCTACGCTTTTAAAGATGAAAAATAAATCTGCAAAATGTTCCAATATGCTAAAGAAAGAAACTGATAATTACCATTAAATAATGATCTGAGGTTGGTTTCGTTTATATTATCACCTTTAATCTTTATCTTAAAGTGGAGGTCAGAAGGGAATTAGATAATTAGTTCATGGCCACACAATTAAATGGGTCCAAAGTTATTGCATGCTTTCCCTTGAATTGAATGTCATTATGGGTAATACATTCTGAACCAGCTGTTGAAATCATATTTAAAATCAGAGGCTTGCTCTCTACTCTATCCCATGCTGCATCTTAACAAAAATAGTGCTAGTATATACAACCATTTATTGAGTTATTATCATGGGCAACTTCGTATAGGATAAATTCTTTGCATGCTTATGTTATTAAATTTTTAAAGAGCAATCTTATTACAAATATAATCTCTTGTGCAGATGAATGAAACTGAGGCACAAGCATGTCTTATCCACCTTCACACATGGACAATGCTGCTTATTGCTAAATTGGAATTAACACTCAGAAATGTCTCAAATATGTATCTGTTAAATTTATCTTTTTTGTATTAAAGGCATAAGCTGTAATAACTGGTATCTTATAGAAGTGATAATTTTTCCTGTTTTATTCCACTGTATACTACCTGTATCTCCCATATTATTTTGTGCACATTCAGGCATTAATGTTTATTGTGTAAAAATTAAATTACAGGTTTTCTCATATCATCCTATGTAGATTGACACCTTTTCTATTAATAATTGAACTTGCCTGCATTTTTCTTTTGTTTCTTCCATAGGTCTTCCTCAATTAAATTGCTAGTCTGGAAATCTACTATTCCCTGTTCAAATATACATTGTTTCTTATGTATTTAAAATTTCAAATCCTTGTTCTCCCATGAATGTTATTTTTCTTTTGTGCAAGTCAGTTTTCTTCCTTGCCTTACTATATAGTACATAGCATTGTTTTCATGTCTGATTTTTAATCCCATTAATACATCTTTTCTCGGGCGGAGGAGGGGAATTTACATGCTTCTCCTTATTACTTGCTACTCCACTATCCTGTCTGGAAGATTGTAAACTTTCTTTTGCCAAAATAGGTATAATGCTGTCTTGCCCAAAGTATAGCTAGTACTATTGGAAATGTTTGTTTTGTTTTTAATCTGTGCAAGGGATTGTTGAGCTACTTTAATTCTAAAAGTTATCCCTTTTCCTATTATAATAGAAACATATAAATATTCTTTGCTACTCTTCTCCTTAGAACTAAACTGAAAATACTGTCTAGCTTGTTTTAGCCAGCAAGCAAAGCTTGAGTCAAAGGCTCATGTACACATAGCTGTCTTAGGTCCACTGGAGACCAAGGGAGCAGAAGTAAGGGATAAGGAAGTGAAGTAGGAATGCCTTATTGAGTGAGCCCTTGAACAGGTAAATGAGTGCTTGAGCCCACAGGCCTCTCTAAGAAAACAGAGGTCTAAAGACCTGGGGGAGAAAAAGGGGACTTTTGCAAGTTGACTCCCACCCCTCCCACCACTGATCAAAGGTTTGTCCCACAAAGTCTTGGCTCCGCTCTACTCCCAGTTTGCACATGCTGGGGTCTTGTCACATTCCTGTCTCTGTGGAAAGCAGGCTCCTCAGCTACAGGACAGAACCTTGAGGCAGGGTCCGGAGGAAGGGGTGCCGATGTGTTGAAGCTGCTTAAAGCTGGCTGGAGCCCAAGCAGGACAGGTTGCTCATGAGGAAAAAGTGAGGAAAAAGAAATGGTACATAAGAGATGTCTGAAAAACAGGCATAATTCAAAGAAAGCTGAGAACAACAGAGTAACTTTCGGCAAACTTGGGACATTTTAAAGTTATCCAGTCTCATTCTCTCTCACCTCTGTTCCCTACTCAGTCCATGCTATGGAAAAGTTTGTTGTTATTAATTTAAATTGGAGGGAAAAACAAGGAAATAAAAATCCAAATTTCAGCTTTGTTCTGATAACTTAAGACACATAAGAATACAGATTACATCTGAGTCGACTTCAGTGGTTTATAAAGATAGAGCTTTCTCACAAGCAATTGAATCTGAAAACTTTGTTTTAAAATATACACATTTAGAACACGATCCACAGAATATTAAAGTAAGGCAGATTTTAGTGTCTTTCTTCATCAACTTCTCATCATCCTAGTCTAAGTCAAATTTTAGAGCCTATAATTGTTATTCAAACTTTCCAATGTTTACCTCCAGGCCCAGTTTTCTTAGACAGTTGTCAAAATGTATGAAACTTTCCTTTTGAGACAGACTTAACTTTTGTAATCTTTCTTCCTGCAAGATAATTTTAATGTAGAACAAGGACAAACTCTAATTACCTGCCCCTCAACCTCTCAATCCTAAGAACACTTATAAGGTATGTTTGTGTGGGAAGGTGTTGAACAAAAGGCACTGTCACAGGCTTTGCAGTGCAGTAAAGAGACAGTGAGGAAGGACAATCTTGTGAAAGTACTTCACTGCACTGAATTATATATTTGAACATTGTTAAAAGGTGAAAGTTTAGACTAGAATAAATTTTAAAAAAAAATTCCGTACGATGGCACAGCACAAATACTAAGCCTGAAGTTCAACCAAGGACTGTAGTTAACTATGCAATTATAAAAATGCGTGTGCCTAAGCTGTAACAAATATACCAAACCAATTATACCAAGTAAGGTGTTAATAATAGGGTGCGTATGGGAACCCTGTGTTTTAAGCATGAGGGTTCTGTAAACCCACAACTTCTATAATAAGTTTGACATAAAAAACGAATAAATATGAACAAAAAAGAAAAGAAACAATGGTGTGATTAAAATAAAAATTCATTATTATGATTTTATTTTTGCAAAGAGTCCTATTCCTTCGTATTATAAAGGATGCAGAGGTGACTGAGAGATTGGAGGAAGCTGGGGAAGAGAGTTGGGGAAGTTTAAATAAAGCATTGTCTCTGAGGGGAGGGGGCCACATTCAGTGTGTCTTCCACCGGGTGGAGCAGTGTGAGTAGGGCAGCAGCACACACATCCAGGGATGTCAGAGCAAAAGGAGCCAGTAAAAAAAAAAAAAGAAAAACAGGACGGGCCATGGTGGCTCAGTGACAGAATTCTCCCCTGCCATGCCAGAGGCTGGGGTTCGATTTCCAGTGCCTGCCCATGCAAAAAAAATATAAAAAGAGCCAGTGCCTAAGACACAGCTGGAGTCAACCCACAGAGTGAGTTGAGATCCTTTGGTTTGGTTTTATTCCTTCCTGCAGGAGAGGGACAGCCCTGGAACAGTTGGACAAAGTGTTCTTGAGTTGGGGGAGTTTTTGTGCTTTCACAGATTTAGCCATGATTTGGGTTCCCAGCTGGCTGTGAGGAGGCTCAGAAACGAGCTTTAACTAGGTAGACTGAAGCCACCTCACCAGGGCCTGGGAGAACTGCTTGTTAAATATTTTCGAGAAGTTGCGGTAGACAAACCACTGTTATTTTGAAATTGGGGGTGTTTATATAACAAAAACTGTTGAGTTACAAATTAATGGTTTTTCTTTTTCTTTTTTTGTCTTTAATTTTTGTGGCGAGAAGGTTAACCATTCAAACTGGAGCAAGCAGACAGAGGTGGTGCAGGAAGGAATCCCATTCAACTAAAGCATGGGCGTGTGCGCTTTCCACCTCACTTTTTTTTTAGAAAGTTTGAGAAGAAAAATATCAAACACATTATAAATTGGACTGATTAACTGGATAAAACTTAGTTATTATATTATTTATAATTGATTATTTATCACTAACTAGAAATGAGAACTCTGGAGCTAACTTGAAAGCAGCTAGGCTGAATGATACTTTTTGCTATCTTTGAATTTACTGGAACATTACCAGTTATATTAACTTCTTTCTGTTAATTTGGAAAGGCAGCCTGTTTGCCCTTGCGTTGCCCTTGTACTGCATTTCTACTATTTCAGCTTCTGCACATGACTCAGTGAAAAGTAAAAAGAAAACTTAAACTCTCTGACCTGGATGAAAACCCTACCAAAGTCTTTTCTCATAATCTGAAGGGAATTTAACAGCTACTTAAATAACATCTTCTAGGCTTCCCTTGTGCCTGATTGTACTATCTTGTACCAACAACAACAACAAAATAGTTTCTGTTATCTGCCTTAAAAAACCCTGCAGTTTTCACAAATGGATTTCTGATAAATATTACACTTTTTAAAAAAGTTTTTTAATTTCTCAAGGCACCCATATAGGATAAAAACTGCAATTAAAAACAGATTTAGACATAATTTTTCAGGGGGTGATAGAGAAATGAGAAGTATCCTATATCAGATCATAATTACAGGATTATAGTTATATGATATAAGCTTCACTTCCTTTCACAACTACCTTGAGAAATTGGTTTGTGGAAAGTTCTTACATTAGCTAACTTACATCATTTTGCAGTTTGGGTCTCTTTTCTCCTATTTGTTTGCTTCTTATCATTTTTAAAGAGTAGTTATCAAACTCATTTTTTGAAAATCATATACCTGGAAACAATGTTTGCCTATTTTTCTATATTAAAGAGTCAAAAGGAATGATGCTATGCCATTTATTAATATGGTTACTACATATTTACAAAATTTGAAGTTCTTGATGAGAATAATAATTATTTATTATCTTTTAAGTACACATGACATTTCTATTATTACAAAACAAGCCAAAGAAAATAATTAATGATATTCAAATATTTTTATTTTTACCTTAACAATATAATGGGGAAAATAATCAAAAACTTCTACAGGAAGCATTGTTTACCTTTTGTATATAACTGTCTTTAAGAAGCTGTTGGGTATAAATTTTTCCTAACTTGAAATATTAACATTATTTTTAATTATTTAAATTTTT
>PVIY010054305.1:0-14286 GCA_004026745.1 Myrmecophaga tridactyla
GGTAAAGGGAACATGGAATGGGTAGTGGAAGAAGGTAGTGATAAATATGAACTTCGACCACGTGATCAGTTACAGAAATGAGGACTGTAATGCTGTTTTGTTCATGTTATACTATTTAAGTTGTAAGATATCAAGTTTAAGAATGAATGTTGCCCAAGGATTTGCACCCTATTCTGGAGAGATTTAATGTGTTTCCAGTCATATGCAGGACAGTTGAGTATTGTCAGGTAAAAGAAAAAAATGTGTGCTTATTTGTTTTCATTTGGAAATTAAGTATGGTTTAAGGTGATATATATATAGGTGCCAAGTTGACAAGGGGCGGACTGTCATGGTTAGGGACACGTGTCAACTTGGCCAAGTTGGGGTACCTGTTTATCTAATTGGGCAAGCGCTGGCCTGTCTGTTGCAATGAGGACATTTCATAGGATTAGGTCATGATCACGTCAGCTGCATCCACAGCTGATTCCATTTGTAATCGGCCAAAGGGGACTGTCTTCTGCAATTAGTGATGCTAAATCTAATCATGGGAAGCCTTTTAAGGAGGACTCAGAGGAGACAGGTTCCACTCCTGCTTTGGCTGTGAGCCTCTCCTGTGGAGTTCATCCAGACCCTCCATTGGAGTCATTGGCCTCGCAGCCTGCCCTGTGGATTTTGGACTCTGCATTCCTGAGGTCACGTGAGACACTTTTATAAATTTTATATTTGCAAGTGTTCCCTGTTGATTCTGTTTCTCTAGAGAAACCTAACTAATACACTGTACTAGTGCAAAAAAGCTGCATAGTAGCCTGTCAACTGTTGTCCATGTTTCTATGAAGCATCGCTTTCTCAACATTTTTCTTTAATTTGCTGCTTTACCTTTATCCCTCTTATCCTTGAAATCTCTGTTGACTACATGTGATCAAATGAATATGAGAGAAAGTCTGTAGTTAGCAAGTTTGTGGCTTTGTATAGGTATTTCTGTGAGTTAGAATGATATCACTCTTACAGACCATTTTGCGGTGATGAGGAAATAATTTAAATTTTACTCTGTAACTACTGCTAACTTCTTAATAAGGAGATGATCATATCCAAATGCTATTATACAGTGTGGTCATTATACGGTGTGGTCACCAAGTCTGAAAACATAGGCAAACACATACAAACGTTTTTTGATAACATACTAAAATGCATAGTAAAATAATATTATCCATTTCCAGATTTTGTAGCCACATAATTACATGAGAAACTTAAGCGAAATATTAAAATGAAAAACATAGGGTGAAAAGCCAGCAAGTCCTCTGTGAATATTTACTTCACAATGTCATTGCCATAACAGCTGCTTCTAAACCCAACTGCAGAACTCTGCGTGAACACCTGCACAAGGAATTTAACAATAAAGAGTGACAAAGATTCAAAAAACCAAAAGATTATTTCAGATTTTTCCTAACACTTTCCTTGTTTCCAATAATTAAAAAGACAGGTGTCTGTTTACACGATTGTACAGGCTCATGTTAATAAGTGCAACCTCATTGTATATAAAGCCTCATTTCCCTGTGACAATTCTTTCAGCAGAAGTTCCTACTTTTCACCACTGGATGTAAGAAGTTAATTAAGTTCATTTTAAGATCACATTTATTGAATGCCTTCTCTGCTTAACCCTGTAGAAGGAGCTGCAACTATGTAAAAGCAGGCCACAAGGGAGAAATTCACATGACTTAGGAACCTTTCTGCTGGCCCATGGCCAGCCCTGCTGGATCTGCATCAGAGCCGGAATGTCTATCTCCTATATGAAATGATGCAGGAACAAGAAAAGTATTTTCAGTCTTTGCTCTCAAGGAGCTATTAGAGGGGACCATATAAACACACAGACCTGACACCAGGCAAAAAAGAAGAGGGAAGCGGTATACATAGCAGTACCAAGGTCAAGAGTATGCACAATGAAGCAGACAATACTCTACCACCTCCTAGCTTTGTGACCTTGGGCAATTTACTCATTATCTCTGAGCTTCAATTTCTTTATCTCTAAAATGGGGATATCACAAGGGATGCTGGGGAGATTATGTGGAATAATACAGATAAATCAATTAGTACACTACCTGACACATAATAAGGTTAAAAGCAATGTTTATTAGCTGTGCTTTTTTTAAATTATTGCTATAAACTAAGATTGGATTGATGATATTCCAGGGATGGGGAAAACACAAGGATGAATTCAACTCTGAGAAATGCACAGGACACATGTAAATAAATAGTTCCCACTGGCTAGAGTATAAGGTACATGGAAGAGAATGGCAAGTGGAGATAAGGCTGGAAAGCTACTTGCCTTGAAAAGCTAGTGTCACTAACCTAAATAAGAATCAATAAGGAAGTGAAATGTCAGTAAGGAGGGACAGAAGCCCCATGATATGCTTCAGTTCACAATGGAACAAAATAATTGTTAGCTGGCAATTACTAAGCCTAGATGTCTTTGATATTTATAACTTATTATTTTAGATTAAATGCCTAGGGGTTACAAAAAGATTTCAATACTCAGGTGAGTTATTAAAATAAATTGAAATCTATTATAAATGTTAATACCTTTGGTTAGCTATATGGATAATTTATAACAATTATCATAAAATTTCCTTTCAACTCAATGTTTTCAGAGCTGCCATTTGACACATAGCTCCAAACAAGCAAAATGAATAGTGACATCATTTTACCACTGAGATTATGTCCCATGCATACATAATTTAGCAAACTAATTCATATGCATTTTCATACTCACTATTGCATCTAACAATGTATTAAAAGATTCAGCTTACCAAAAGTACCCAAACATCTTTTATCCTTCAGAAAGAACACTATGTCATCCACATGGTCATAACTGTGGGAGTTACTACCAGATTTATTCTTTTCCTTTTTAGCAAAAAAAAGATGATTTTTTTTTCCCTTAGCTAAAAGTAAAGGGAAGGGAGAGGGAAGAAGAGGATATTCTATCTCAGAATGTGTTTATTTGCCTTCATTCCTCAAAGATATTTTTGCTGGATATATAATTCTGGGTTGACCATTATTTTCTTTAACACTTTAAAGCTAATGTTTCACTGTCTTCTGGACTTCAAAATTTCTGATGAAAAGACAATAATCTTTTCAATTGTCCCTTGGTGTAAAAAGACAATAATCTTTTCAATTTTCCCTTGGTGTACCAGTTTGAATCTGTTGTGTTCCCCAGAAAAGCCATGTCCTTTAATCCTCATTCAGTATTGATGAGTGAGATCTTTTTTATTGTTTCCAAGGAAATGTGATCCACCCAATTGCTGGTTTCCATGGATATGTCTCCACCCATTCAAGGTGGGGTTGCTTACTGGAGCCCTTTAAGAGGGAACCATTTTGGAAGAAGCTCAGTGCCGACAGAGCCCACATAGCCAGAGACCTTCGGAGATGTAGAAGGAAAATGCCTCCAAGGAAGCCTTATAAAATGAGGAGAGTAAGATAACAGACTTCGCCATGTGCCCTCCCAGATGAGAAAGAAACCCTGAACCTCATCAGCCCTTTCTTTGGAGTTAAAGGTATCTTTCTCTGAATGCCTTAATTCGGACATTTTCATAGCCTTAGAACTGTAAACTTGCAACTTGGAATAGCCTTCTTAAAAGCCTTTCCATTTCTGGTATATTGTATCCTAGCAGCTTACAAACTAAAACTCTTGGTATGTAATATATCATTTTTCTCTGGTTGCTTTCAAGATTTTATTTTAACCTTTGATTTTCAGCAGCTTTTCCTAGGCATGGCTTTCTTTGTAATTATACTGCTTGGAGTTGACTGAGTTTCTTGAAAATGTAAACTTAGATCTTTCATCAAATTTGGGAAAATTTCAGATATCTTTTCAAAAAATTTTTGTTGCTGTTTTTGCCTTATTCTCTATTCTCCTTCTGAATTACCAATTATATTTATATTAAATTTTAAAAATTGTCCCATAGAACCCTGATACTGCCTTCACTTTTGTTTTCCATCTTTTTCTGTGTTCTTCAGATTGGATCATTTCTATTGATTACTCTATAGGCTCACTAACTTTCCCCTCTTATACCTATTCTGCCTTAAGCTCATTAAGATAGTTTTTTAGTTCAGATATTGCACTTTTCAATTCTATAAATTTCCATTTGTTTCTTTTTCATAGTTTATATTTTCCTGCTCTTTTCATTCATTGTAAAGCAAATCTCTTTTCCATACTTCATTCAGAATAGTTATTACAGCTGCATTAAAACTCCTGTCTGTCAATTCCAACATTTGGCCATCTTAGATTGGTCTCTGCTAACTATCTTTTCCTGTGAGAATGGGTCACATTTTCCTGGCTCTTTGCATGTAATATAATTTGGATTGAATCCTGGATATTGTAAAGTTATATTCTGGAAACTCTGAATTCTGTCATGCTCCTCTAATACTTCTTTAGAGTGTTGATGTTTTTGTTTTAGCAAGCAACTAATGTCACTGGAGTCAAATTGTAAACTCTGTCTCTGGAGCAGCAGCTCAAATTGTGCTTCAGTTCCCTTATCAGTAGTTAGGCTGCTTTGCGCCTGATCCATGCAAATTCAGGTATCCATTACTGGGGTGTGTAGGCAACTCCATTTAAAATGGCCTGTAATCTAAAAGGTAATTTTAGTCTATTGGTTTAATTCAGAATTCATGCAAAGAATTCTGTTAACCTTGAGTGCTTATATTAGGAAGTCACTGGAAGGTCATTTAATCAATTTGCACCAAAATCCAGCTATAATTGCTTATTTACACAAGAAAAAGCAAAGCAGTGGCTTGGTTTTCTTTTTCTCATACAGACAACTGGAAAAATTCTGTTATGGGATTACGTTACCATTAAGTTATTCCAAGTGAGCAAATAATCAATTACCACTCTCTAAAATTCTAACGTGGGAACACTGTATAAGAATGTGAAGACATTTACTCCTGTAGTAACAAGAAAAATCCTGACAAAATAAAAATCACACTTTTCTACGGAGCTAGTGAAGGGCAGTGGATAGCCAGGTTCCCATGTGGCTCCCAATGTCTTTCCCTCCTAGGTTTATACCTTTACGTGGGTGCCCTCTCACACTCAACAGGGTTGGTCTGTGGAATCAATAGCATATAGCAGACATGATGGTGGGTGAATTAGGTCATAAAAGACAGTTCCATGTTCTAAATTTCCATAGCTATCATCATTCTACCTCTCTTGGGATATTTATCATTTGTATTACAGTTGTTCTTCTATATCAGGATAAAAATTTAAATTATTTTTGTCTTTCCTACAATGCCTAGCACAGTGCTTACTTCCTAGTTAATAGTTTTAATAATTATTTGATAAATAATTATCAATTTGATAAATTTGAGCCAACTCTAATTTGTCCTTTGTTCACATTCTATGAATACCAAGGATAATTGTGTGCAGCATAAGTTATTTGTTATTTTTATATCCTTTATACCTCACTCTAACTCTATTCTTCTTCTGGGATATGAATTTTATATAACTATATCAGACTTTTTAATATTGTTCTGCAGGCCCCTGAAACTGTGTTTAATTTGCTCAGTTGTTGCTCAAATTCT
This sequence comes from Myrmecophaga tridactyla, assembly GCA_004026745.1. Classification (NCBI taxonomy): domain Eukaryota; kingdom Metazoa; phylum Chordata; class Mammalia; order Pilosa; family Myrmecophagidae; genus Myrmecophaga; species Myrmecophaga tridactyla. Next base: position 5,545 of record PVIY010054305.1, read on the forward strand.
CTCAGATTATTTATTTATTTATTTTTGCATAGGGTGGCACTGGGAATTGAACCCGGGTCTCTGGTAAGGCAGGCAAGAACTCTGCCTGTTGAGCCACCCTCAGATTATTAATCCGAAAAAGATAATGCAATTTTTTCAGAGATAGGACAATACAGCAGAATGTATTGGTCCTTCATCTGGACTGGAAATCACAGGGTATAGCAGTGGAGGACAAAGTGAGCTGGTACTATCCAATACCTACCAAATAAAAAATTAAATAGCATGGTAGCTCCTTTCATCCTTCAGATCTCAGATTAAATATCATCTCCTCAAAGAGAACTATTACCAAGTTTGTTCAATTAATTGTTTGGTACCCTGACTAGTCTATAAGATCCCTGAGGGCAGATACTGCATTCTTTGTTCATCACTGTGTGGGCACTGTCCAGCATAATGCTACACAGAGCAGTTACTCATTATATACATACTGAATGAACAAATGAACCAAGATCCTTGCTCAGAATAAGAAATGCTTTTACTAGGCCTCAAATCCCTTATGCCCTTGACATTAGATTTACTTTGTAACCTTGTTCTGTCCCTTACCTCTCTTTTTCCCTAGGCTGAGGCAGTAGCACCATCACTAGGATTTGGAACAGAACAGTCCCTTTCACATACTCATTGGGTAAAAGGGATAGAAGGAGACTCTTATTTCTATTGCCAAGGCTTTAGCAGTCACCATCCATTAGAATTCTGAGTATATTTTGCCACGGAAATATTCTAAGTATAATTTTTTAGTGCAAAATGGGTTAAATGACTTTTCATGAGCTAGCTTAGGAATATAACCACCAGAACTGTTTCTATCAGAAATGCATTTTGAGGTATAAGTTAAGCCAATAGACTAAAAATAACTTTTGTATTACAGTCTATACCCAAAGAACTACTAATATAAAAACTGGTTGTTTGATGATACTGTCCTTTTAATAACAATAATTTTATTTAGTTATAAAAATTTAATAATAATTTTATTTATTTTTAAATAATAATTTTATTTATCTTATTACTGCTAACAAAAGATGACCTTAATGATAATAAAAAATGCAGACTATTATGTAACTATTTTTTCTTAATATTTTTTTCTCAAAGATTTATTAGAGTGCTCATAAAATTCACTGCCACTGTTATCTGACATAAAGTCTATTCAATACAAAAAGTATTTACTGGCAAACAAAAACATACATGATTCAACATCAAAACAGAAGGCTCTTTATCTTAAATAAATGTACTTCTTCTGTGTGGTAGGGAATTAAATAACATTTCAGTGCCATCTTGGAAGATTTTGGTATGGGAAAAACTGCCTTCAACTTTGGAGCACGCTTGCCTCATTCCGTGTACCATGGTGACGAGGACGCCTTTATTCAGCACTTGGAAAACTGTGGCTAGATTCTAGACCCTTTAAGAACTCATTAAGACTAATGACTGTGTAGTACCACAGCTGTGACACAATCACCTGGAGAGAAATCACTGAGCTATAAACACCACTGCATACTCTATTATCTCTGTGCTCACAAGAAGGTTTTAGAATAGTTCTCTGGACTTGGATGTCATCAGCCTATTTCCAACACAGACACTGAACTCATCTAGAGCTCTTCTAAGAAAAAATTGTATAATTTTTCCTGAGGGAAGGCCACTGCTCCTAGGATTGCCCTCTCTGGAGCAATCACTGCACAATGATCATCCCCTGGAGTCAGGTCAACAGGGGACTGGCCTTCCTGTATACATTAGCTACTGTCATTACCTTTCTTGCCAGAACTACATATAATGTGAGCCAGTCTATGCTAGATGTTGGGACTTAGTAGAAGAAGGTCAAGCGTGCTGGTTAAGTAGCTTAAAAGTAGTTGAAGGATCTCTGGTCTACTTAAGTTGGGAAAGTATGACCAGTCAAAAGTGAGTCTTAGTAGCTGAGTGGCTCTATCTTAATCCCAGACCCCTATGGGAACTAATTTTAAGTGGTTCTATTCCACTATGGTAGAAGGAGAAGCCATCTTCTAAAAACCTGAATGACAAGAAAAGATTATTACTGTTCTGAAAATAAAAACCTATCAGTTCCCATTAACTGAAGTACTGTTTTGATTTCTAGAATCATGATTTGATAAGAGGGACTATCTTTTTTTGGTTTCTAAATATTTCCAATTGGTAAAGTCTTAGATGCTAGGCCTGTTGCTGTAGTAAAACTGTCATTTTGTGGAAGGCAGAGGAAGAAAAGTTTCTAAACTAATGCCTACTCCTCCAATTTCTATGACTGATGCCGCTGAGTTTATAATGGTACACATAGTCATTTTCTTTTGACTAAAAATAATAAACAACTTACTAACTGAACCCATGGTTCACTAACTGAACCCAAAATGCAGTATTCTAAACTGCTTGCCCAATGATGTCATTATCTATCCTTAGTTCTGAAGAATATTTGGTTTAGAATATTTAGGCTGAAGAAAAAAATGAACAGAATTATCAAAAGTAGATCATAAGTTTCTGAGTTGTATCAGAAACAAAAAATAAAATGGAAACATAACAGCAAAAGAGTTGAGCTACAGTATAGAGTATGAAATCGGCCTTACCCACTGCACCCGATGACTTTATTGTATAGATAGGATGGCAAGCCTTTCAGGTGAACATTGTTATCCACGTACACGTACTGAAGTTCTCGGGATCGACCTAAATCTGGGTGAGAAAGAAAAGTGCTGTCATTCCTATAAATAAGCACCAATATAATTTGAAATGTAACATTTCAGAAACAATATTAGAAATAGTCAAAATTTCCTTTCTAGAAGAAAAATGAATATTTAACTATGACTGTAAAAATGAGATAACTGGGATTAGAATATTAGTAATTTCCTTCCTGGGTAAGAGTTCTATGATTTTTTTACAGGCAATTTCAATTTAAGAATAAAGTTTGTTTTAGATCACTTATTTGATTTTATATTTTAGAAAACAATGCTATACAAAATTATTAAATTCCCGGGTCAGCCTAAACAAGTCTAGATCTGCAGCTATATCAAGAGTTACTGTGTCTTGAGCTTCTGGTCAACCAGCATAGTACTGTAATGGCACTGGGTGTGAATCTCCCACAGACTCTCTGAACAACTAAAAACAAGTGTCAGAGTCATCTTACTCACAACCCCACAAAACAGTTTCTGTAACTGGGTAAGTATCAAGTCACTAAAACAAAGATTTAAAAAATGATAGGAGAAGCTCCTGGTGGTGTTGGACCCCCACTCCTCTCAGTGCAATGTGGAGACAACTGGTGCTCTCATTGTGATTCACTGGCCCTGTTCCTGGGAAGGCAAAGTAATTCCTATGCACATACTATGGTGCCTATACACGAAGCCAATCTATTGGTGGCATATGAAAGACGTCACCATGAAACTCCTTTGTGGCTTGCCCTCCTAGAACGTGCCCAACAGTTAGAAGCAGCTTGAAGATAGCTAAAGCAGTCTAAGAAACAATTATGTCAAAGTGGCCTGGGAACAAAGGATTATCTGCTTTAAGTCATAAACAGAACATGGAAAGGGGGGGACAGAATCTATTTCATAGGGAATATAGGGGGCATTTTAGTTTCTGTAGATTGGGGAAATTCCTAAGGCCACAAGCAAACTTAAGCCCAGGACAAGATGCAGGCTCAGATCAGACCGAGGATCCTGCAAATCACATTCACCGCTGATGATCTTTTTGACAGGCGGGCTCAACTCTGAAGGAGAGCAGCAGCCAAAGTAGAGCCAATTTGCAAAGAGTGTGAAAGGTGTTTCTTTTCTTTCATTTGTTTGTATGTTTTTGTTAACTTCTGGAACTGAAGTAAATTCTGTCATACCACTAGCTATATACAAACTTAAGGAACAGACAGCTCAGGGATGAGATCCAAGAGTTAATACTATGAGGGTACAGTGTTCCTATTTGGAATGATGGAAATGTTTTGGTAATGGATGGTGGTGATGGAAACATAAGATTGTGAACATAATTAATATCACTAAAATTTATGTCTGAATATGATTAAAAGTGGAAATGTTAGATTGCATATATAGTAACAGAATATAAATTTTAAAAAAAATCCATGGAACTACATTACACAAACAGAGAACCCTAAGTTAAAACATGGACTTCAGTGATGTGCTATCATTAATTATTACAAATGTTCCACACCAATGCAAGGTATTGATGGTGGGGTGGTATATGGGAATCCTGTATTTTATGCATGATTGTCCTATAAACCTACAACTTCTCTAATAAAAAAAAGCATTAAAAAAGCATAAATTAAAAATTACAAGATAAAGAAACAGGAAATAATGACCCATCCAAAGAACCAAGAAGAAAATCCAGAAACCATAAATGAAAAAGAACAGACTTTAGACATACTGGACAAAGATTTTAAAAACACAATAACTAATATGCTCAAGGAGATAAAAGGAAGAGAGAAAGAACTAAAGAATAAAACAATGAATAAACAACGTGAGAATCTCAATAAAGAGATAGAGATTTTAAAAAGGAGCCAAACAGACTATGGTGGATTGGAGCTGTATGTACACCAGAAATACATGTTCCTAAAATTAACTCATTCCTGTGGATGTGGACCCATTGTAAGTAGGACCTTTTGATAAGGCTACTCCACTTAAGGTATGAGTGGCCCACTTCAGTCAGGAGGTCTTAATCCTATTACTGGAATGCTTTATAAATGGAAGTAAAATAAAGAGAGAAACACCTTGGAAGCAAGAAGTTGAAGTTGACGAAACTTGGAAGAGAAGGGAGAGACCAGGAGACACCTCCATTTGCTTTGTCATTTGGTAAAGGAACAACGGATTGTCAGCAGCTAATCATTGGGAAGAAAGTACCACCTTGATGGTGTCTTGATTTGTACATTTTTTTGGTCTCAAACTGGAAGCTAATAAATTCCCATCATTTCATGGTATCTGCTTTATACAGCCTAGGAAACTAAAATAAATTTTGGTACCATGAGAATGGGGTGCTACTAAAAATATCAAAATGTGTAAATGGCTTTGGAATTGGGTAACAGGTAGAAGCTGGAAGAACTGTAAGGTTGACAGAAAAGGCTTAGATTGCCTTGAAAAGACTATTGATAGAAATATGGATGCTAAAGTTACTTCCAGTGAAGTCTTACACAGAAATGATGAATGTGTTTATTAGAAACTGAGAAAGATGATCCTTGTTTTAAAGTAGCAGAGAATGTGGCAAAATTGAGTTCAGATGTCAGATGGAAGACAGAATTTTAAAGTGATGAACTTGGATAATTAGCTGAGGAAATTTCCAAGTTAAGTGTGGAAAGTACAGCCTGGTTTCTCCTTGCAGTGAAGAGTAAAATGTGAGAAGAAAGGGATAAGCTAAGAACTGAACTCCTGAACACAAAGAAACCAGAAAGTGATGGTTTGGAAGTCAGAGATTTCAGAAAGTGAGTCCCCAGAGAATACTGCTCCATGTGAGGGTTTAACTGAACATGAATTCAGTCAGCTATTTCCATAAAAGTCAGGAGTAGAAATGCAGTTATCCAGGAAGGATCTGTGGAAATCCCCACTGTCTGATGGTCTGGACACCTATATACTACATGGAAAACCAACAAGTTTTTTTGCAAGATCTGTATGAATGGAACCACTGCTAGCCTGGACTGAAAGGGACAGAAAACGGACAGACTGAAGGAAAAATCATTTCAAGGGCAGATGCATGGAAGCTGAGTCTGAACCAAAGATATCTTTTCATACCAAGACAGGAGGTCCATTCAGGATGGGTCTTAATCCTATTACTGGAGTTCATTATAAACAGCATGAATACAGAGATGGGGGGGGGACAGGGAGTAAGTGTGAGTGAATCCTGGAAGCAAGAAGCTGAAATCAATGAAACTTGGAAGAGAAGGAAGAAATCAGCAGATGCCTCTATATGCCTTACTATGGTACCATGGCAGAGGAGCCAAGGATCAGCAGCAACCAGTCTTCAGGAAGAAGGCATTGCCTTGGTTTGAACATTTTCTTGGCCTCAAAACTATAAACTAATACATTCCCATTGCTCAAGTCAAACCATTTCATGATATTAGCTTTACACAACCTAGGAAACTAAAACACAGATGTGTGGGAGTTGCAGGCACACTAACGGAAATGAAAAATTCCCTAGAGAGTTTCAATAGCCCAAGGAAGTTGGCAGAAAAAAGAATCAGCGATCTCAAAGAGAAGACAACCAAAATGATTTAGGTTGAAGACAGGAAGATAAAAGAATGAAAAAAGTAAAGAGAGCCTAAGACACTGTAGGATACCATCAAGCAAACCAATATATACAGTATGGAAGTACCAGAAGGAGAAGAAAGAGAGAAAGGGGTAGAAGAAATATTCAAAGAAATAATGGCAAAAAATTTCCAAAATTCAATGAAAGACAATGGATATGCACATTCAATAAGCCAAACCAACTCCAAACAGGATAAACTCAAAAAGAACCACACCCAGACACAAAATAGTCAAACTGTCGATTGCCAGGGATAAAGAGAAAGTTCTAAAAGCTGCATGAAAAAAAACAATGTATTATGTACAAGGGAGTCCTAATAAGCCTAAGTTCCGATTTCTCACTAGGTATCAAGGTAATGGGACAAAATATTTCAAGTTCAGGAAAAAATCTGCTAACCAAAATTTTATATATGATGAGACTACATTTCAAAAATGAGGGTGATATTGAGGCATAACTGGAAAAAAACCAAGTAAGTTTTTCACTAGTAGACCCGCCCTACACTAGTAGACCTGCCTTACAAACAATGCTAGAAGGAGTTTTTCAGACTGAAAGAAAAGGACAAAAGACAGTGGATTGAAACAGTGCTAAGAAATAAAGACCTCTGGTAAAAGTAACCATATGGGTAATTATAAATGCCTGTACTATTACATTGCATCTTTTGGTAGGAATTCCACTTTTTACTTCCTATATAGGAGGTAACGTGCAAAATGCATAAAAAGTAATGATAAATCTATGGTTCTGGACATATACTAAATAAAGATATAATTTGTAAAAGGTACCAAAAAAACCAGTGGGGGATGGAAGGGTGTGTATGCTACTGAAGTTAAATTGGTAGCAAATCAACTATGATTGTTATATATTTAGGATATTAAATTGAAGTCCCATGGTAAATACAAAGAAAATACATGAAAAATATATAAAGAAGGAAATGAAAAGGGACTCAAAATGGTATATTACACAAAATCAAATATGTATGAAAGTAAGCACTGGGCGGCTGCCGTAGCTCAGCAGGCAGAGCTCCGACCTGCCGTGCTGGAGGTCTGGAGTTCGATCCCTGGTGCCTCCTGCCCATATGCAAATTAAAAAAAAAAAAGTATTAAAAGAAAGTAAGCATTAATGGATGAGTTAAGAAACAGTATAAGACTTACAAAGACAAAATGGCAAAGTAGCAGAAGAAAGTGCTGCATTTATCAGTTACTTTCGATATAAATGGATTAAACCTTCCAGTCTAAAGGCAGATATTAACAAAATGGATTAAAAAGCATGACCTAACTATATGCTATTAATAGAGACACATCTTAAATTCAAGCATGCAAGTAGTTTGAACATGAAAGGATGGAAAAAATATATACCATACAAATAGTAACCAAAAGACAGCTGGCAGAGCTATCCTAATATCAGATAACATAGGCTTTAAGTAAAAAACTTCTACTAGGGACAAAGAATGTCATTACACAATGATGAAGGGAACAATTAAACAAGAAGACATGATTATTATTAACATATATGCACCTAATGTCAGAGTCCCCCAAAATATGAAGCAAATATTGACAGAGATGAAGGGGAAAATGTTCTACATTAATAGTAGGAGATTTTAACAGTAGGAGACTTCAATACATCACATTGAGTAACAGACCTACCACCCAGACAGAAGATCAATAAGGACACAGAGGACTTGAATGATACTGTAAAACAACTAGACCTAGCAGACATCTGTTGCTGTTGCTTCAACCAAGAGCAACAGAATACACATTCTTCTCTGGTGCACATGAATCATTCTCCAAGATAAAACACGTTAGGTAAAAAAAACAAGTCTCAATAAATAACAAAAATATTGAGATCATGTAATATGTCTTCTCCAGCCATGATGGAAACAAGCTAGAAATCAATAACAGAGGGATAAATGGAAAATTCAGAAATAGGTGAAAATTAAACAATGCACTCTTTAACAACCAATGGATCAAAGAAGAAATTACAAGGAAAATTAGGAAATATTTTGAGGTACACAAAAACATACCAAAACTTATGGGATACAACATAGAGAGTGATGAGAGGGCAATTTATAGCTGTAAATGCTCACATTAAAAGAGAAGAAAGATCTCAAGTCAAAGAGCGAACCACACAACTGAAGAATCTAGAAAAAGAAGAGCAAACTAAACCCAAAGTGAGTAGCAGAAAAGAAAAAAAAAGATTAGAGCAGAAATCATGACATAGAGAATTAAAAATAATAGAGAGAATCAAAGAAATTAAAAATTCGTTCTTTGAAAAGATCAATAAAATTGACAAACCATTAGCTAGTGTGCTGGTTTGAAAGGAAGTATGCCCCCTAAGAAAAGCCATGTTTTAATATAAATCCCATTTCATAAAGGTAGAATAATCTATTCAATACTGTATGTTTGAAACTGTGATGAGATCATCTGCCTGGTTGATGTGATTTAGTTAAGAATGGTTGTTAAACTGGATTAGGGGATGACATGTCTCCACCCATTTGAG
>PVIY010054306.1:0-14304 GCA_004026745.1 Myrmecophaga tridactyla
TTTTTTTTTTTTTAATAATAGCCACAACCTAATGGGTGTGAGACTGTATCTTATTGGGGTTTTGATTTGAATTGCACTAATGGCTAATGACACTGAGCATCTTTTCAGGTACTTATTGGCCACTTACATATTGTCTTTAGAGAGATATCTACTCATGTTCTTGGCCGGTTTTAAAAATTAGGTTGTATGTCTTATTATTGTTGAGTTGCAGGAGTTCTTCATATATTCTGGATATTAAACCCTTATATATATATTTTTTCTCAATTTTTTCTGTAATTCTTTAGATTTCTTTTACTTTCATGATGAAGTCCTTTTGCGTACAAATGAGTTTTTAAATTATTTTGATTAAGTCAGTTTTATTTATTTTTCTTTTGGTGTAAAGGCAAAGAAAACACAAGTTCCTAAGGATGTTCTCCTATGTTTCCTTCTAGGATTTTTATAGCCTTCATTTTTATTTTTAGGTCTTTGATTAATTTTAAGTTAATTTTTGTATACGATGCTAAGTACAGGCCAACTTTCTTTCCTTTGAATATAGCCACCCAATTTTCCCAGCACCATTTGTTGAAGAGATCGTTATTTCCCAATTGAATGGATTTGACATCCTTGTTAAAGACAATTGCCAAAAAGTATCAGGGTTTATTCCTAAACCTCAATTTGATTCCCTTAGTCTATATGTCTGTCCTTGTACCAGGACTATGCAGTTTTCATTACTCTAGTTCTATAATTAATTTTAAAACTGGAAAGAGTGAATCCTCTAACTTCTTTCTTCTTTTACAAGACAGTTTTGGCTATTCAGAGCCAAATTAAATTTGACAATTGGCTTTTCCATTTCTGCTAAGAAACTGATGGAATTTTTATTGGGAATGCATTGAATCTGTAAATCGTTATGGGTACAATTAACATCTTAACAGTATTTAGTCTTCCAATCCAGGAACACAGAATGTCCTGCCATATATTTAGGTCTTTAATTTCTTTCAGCGATATTTTATAGTTTTCTGTGCACAAATCCTTTACATCCTTGGTTAAATTTGTTCCCGGGTGTCCTTGGTTAAATTCTTTCCTGGGTGTTTGATTCTTTTAGTTGCTATTGTAAATGGAATTGGTTTCTTCATTTCCTCTTTGTATTACTCATTACTAGTGAATAGAAACCCCACTGATCTTTGCATGTTGACCTTGTACCTCACCACTTTGTGAATTCATTTATTATTTCTTGTGGATTTTTTGTGGATTTCTTTCAAGATTCTCTGTAAAGGATCATGTCATCTGTACAGCAGGAGAATTTCATTTCTTCCTTTACAGCGTAATTCTTTTTCTTGCCTACTGCTCTGGTTAGAACTTCCAGTCCAATGCTGAATAACAGTCATGACAGTGGGCAGGCTTCTCTTGTTTCTGTTCTTAGGGGAAAAACTTTCAGTCTTTCACCAGTGAGTTTGATGTTAGCTGTGGGCTTTTCATATACGCCCCTTATCGTGTTAAAAATGTTTCCTTTTATTCTTACTTCTCTGTGGCTTTATCTGGAAGGGGTACTTTTCTCTTTGTTGGTGTCACTCTCAGCCAGGCTCTTCGTGCCTAGAGGCAAACTTAACATCTCACGCTCCCAGTTATATCTTGCTCAACAACCTCCAAAGAAAGAGAGTATGGCTTGTCCAATAGTTCCAGTAGTGTCTTGGGTTTGAGTCTCCTTGGCTCTGCTTGGGTCACATGCCCATTTCTGGACCAATCAGAAAGGCTGGTGGGATGCATGGAATGCCTGGAATGGCTAGACCTAGTCTTACGTCCACTTCTGCAGCCCACTAAGGGCAGCGGGAAATAATTAGTTCCTCAATGGAAACTTAGAGTGCTGATGCTGGAAGAATGGGTGATGGAAGCTGAGCAGAAGCAACAGACATCTAAAGCACACAACCAACAACATCCTGTATGGTCAATCCGTGCCTCCCTCTCTTCCTTGCTCTGCTCATTATTTGGGCCTGCTTTCACATCTTCAAAAGTGCTTATCTTTCAACCCACTGGTCCCTCTTCATGGAATGCTCTTCCATCACTCTGCCTAGTTAACTACTTATCCCTCAGCTGCCAGCTCACACTTCACTTCCTCAGGGAAGTTTGGGCAGTTGTACTTTCCAAATATGACTACAACTACCTCTCCCATCCCACAAGCTCTTCTTACATCATGATATTGACACTCACTTCACTGAGAGGAGTTGCCTGTGTTCCTTTCCCTTGAATCCAGATAAGCTTGAGGGGACTGTGGAAGTGACATTACATGACTTTTGAAGCTAAATCATAAAAGGTGGAAAGCTTCCCCTACATACTCTTGGGAGGCTCACTCTTTTTTTCCTTCTTTTTTTTTTTTTTTAGTTAGGAATGAGAGTCTTTATTTTTATACACATTATTATATATTCATATACCATGTGTGCTGGTTTGAAAAGATTTAAGAAGCCTAGAAAAGCCTTGTTTTAATCCTGATCAATCTTGTGGGAGCAATGGTTTCTTCTAATCCCCATTCAGCACTATAGGGTGGAAACTTGATTAGGTTATCTCCGCGGAGATGTGACTCAATCAATTGTGGGTGTTAAACTTGATTAGATGGAGACATATCTCCACTCATTCTACATAGATCTTGATTAGCTTATGCATTCTAGATGGATCTTGGAATCCTACAAAAGAGGAAACATTTTAGAGAGGTCCTTTCGAGAGCCACAGAACCAGACAGAAGGATGAGAGAACCACAGAGTCCACCAGCCAGTGACCTTTGGAGATGAAGGGAAACGCCTCCCGGGTAGCTTCATAAAGCAAGAGGCCTGGAGAGAAAGCTAGCAGATGCCACCATGTTCGCCATGTGCCCTTCCAGTTGAGAGAGAAATGCTGACCATCACTGGCCTTCTTGAACCAAAGTATCTTTCCCTGGATACCTTAGGTTGGACAGCCTTAGAACTGTAAACTAGCAACTTACTAAGTTCCCCTTTTTAAATGCCATTCTGTTTCTGGTATATTGCATTCTGGCAGCTAGCAAACTAGAACACCATGTAATCATCCAAAGTGTGTAATCAGTGGTTCACAATGTCTTCGTATAGCTGTGCATTTATCATCACAATCAACTTTATGTGAAAAATAACATATATACAAAAAAGCAATAAATTTCAAAGCACATCGCAACAATTAGTTGTAGAACAGATATCATATTTTGGTATGGGTTACAATTCCACAATTTTAGATTTTTATTTCCATTTGCTCCAAGACTCTAGAGACTAAAAGAAATATCAATATAACAATGCAGCAATCATACTCATTTGTTAAATCCTATCTTCACAGTTGTAACTCCACCTTCTCTGATCTTTCTCCCACTCTTTAGGGGTATTTGGGCTATGCTCATTCTAACTTTTTCATGTTGGAAGGGGCTGTTGATAATATGGGATAGGGGGATGGAACTAGTTGATGTTCTGGAAAGCCTGGCCCCTCTGCATTTCAGGACTTGTCTGGTCCAGGGACCCATCTGGAGGTTGTAGGTTTTGAAGAGTTACCCTAGTGCTTGGAACCTTTGTAGAAGGGAGGCTCACTCTTGGAACGCAGCCACCATGCCGTAAGGAAGCCCAAGCAGCCTGTGGCTTGGCTTCCACAGGGAGGACCTGGGAACTGCGGCCCCTGCCCTGGCTGAGTTCCCAGCCAACAGCCATCACAAGTTACCCATCACGGTTAGCAAGCCATCTTAAAAGTGGATCCTTCCGGTTGGGTTCCCAGTGCCTGCCCCTGTTAAAAAGAAAGAAAAAGTGAATCCTCCAAAACCTTGAAAACATTCTGCTAAGTGAAAGAAGTCAGACACAAAAGGGCACATTTTGTACAACTCCGTTTATATGAAACATCCGGAATGGAAACCGAAAGCAGATTAGTGGTTGCCAAGAATAACCGGAAATGATGTTAATAGATACAGGGTTTCTTCAGGGAGGTGAAAATGTGCTGGAATTAGATAGTGGTGATGGTTGAAAAACCTTGTGAATGTACTCAAACCCTTTCCTATGCACTCTTTAGAAGGGTGAATTTTATGGTATGCAAATTACAATCTTAAAAAAAAAAGTGGCTAATCCAGCCACAGTCAAGCTGCCCCTGCTGATGCTGGGGAACGGTGACTTGCTGCTTAGCTGCATTCTGCCCACAGGGGAGCAAAAGAAATGATTGCTGTTGTTTCAAGCCACAAAGTATTGGTATGGTTTGTTACATAGCAGCAGATAGCGATACCACCCCTATTCACCTCCCTTTTCATTCACTCAAAGCCTCTGCAGTTTTTTTATTGTAGCACTTATCTCAGCTTATAATTAAATGCTTGTCATTATTCGATTAATTGCTGTCTTCCCCCCATTGAACTGAGAGCTCTGTGAAGGCAGTGAGAAAAAAAATATTTTGCTTACTCCAGTATCTTTAGTACCCAGCACAATGGATGGTGCTGAGTAGATGCTTAGTAAATATTTGTTGACTAAATGAATGAGTGAATAGAAGGTTATAATGCAGGGAATGTAGGATGGAAATAGAGGGCTGATAAGGTCTTCCTAGTTGAGTAGGGGGCAGAGCCGCCGCTGAGAGAGTGGGAGGTTGGAGGAGAGGTTGAGGACCTGCCGAGAATGGAGGAAGGTTAGAGAGGAAGGACTAGGAAATTAACAAGAGCTAATAGGAGCATGAGTGTATTTTTCTAGACCTAATCCTAGCAATTCAGCCTTCTGGGGACAGTAATAGAGGCAGGGGAGGAGTGGACTAGGCTGGGCTGGAAACTGACAAAAGGGAGAATGTCAGAGAAATAGCCATTTATTGAGGGTTTACTTTGTTCTAGACATTGTGCTGTGCTTTTCATGCATTAGCTTATTTGTGGCCGCAGCATCCCAGGAGATGCAGAAATCGAGGCTCAGAAAAGTATAGTAATTTGCCCAAGGAAACACAGCTACCTAGGATTCACACCCAGATTCCTGTGGAAACAGAGCTTATACAGATAGCCAGAACCCTGCAGTGGTGTCATGGGCAGAAAATCGGAGCTCCAAGGAAACTAAGACTGTGTCTCTACAAATGTTTTCCACAGCCAGTGCAGCAGGGTGGCCCAGACACCACTTTGCCTGGCTGGGTTCAAGCCTGGCTCTGCCATAAACCGACCACGTGATCTTCAGCAAGGTCCTTCTGTTCCTCAGTTTCCCTGTGTATTATTATCCCTGAAAGGATCAGTGCCCAGAGTGGAAAGGAAAGTCTGTACTGGGAAAAATGCTAGGAAAATTGGGAGTGGTGACTTTTTCTCCTTAAACCCTAATTTTCTCATCTTTAAAATCAGGATAACAAAATCCTCCTGGGATTTGGGAAGGATTAAACGGAATGCTGTACACAATGTTTCACAAAATATGGGCAAAGGGATAAGCACTCAAAAGCAACAGCCTCTCCTGTTCTTATGATTGCATGCAGTGCACCAACATTGTAAATAAAGGTAGTTGCTGCTTTCCTCCTTAGTAAATCCAGAAAGCATTTGAATTTTCTGGGATTCAGAGCCATGGCTTTGAACTGGCTGCTTAGATTTGGTTGCCATAGCATCAAGAGCTGTGAAGGGCTGGTGCAGAGGCATGTCAAATTTTCAAAAGATGCCTTGACTTGTCGGATGAGGTAAAACAGCTGCTATAAAATAGCCATCTCCAATTTGTAAAATTTCTTCTGTGCAGTTTCCTGGTATAGTCCATAACCTCTCACTGCAGCTCCTAAGGAAAGCACACCAACTGGAATGAAAGTTGGCTAAATCTTGGTAAAGGATATCTGACTCTTCTGAACTCAACATGCAGCTTTTGTCCAGCTGAGTTTCTCTCACAATACACATTTCAGCAAGTTACCTCAAGAATTCCTTAATCTCTAACCCCCTCGTAATCAGGTATTGAATGAACTGATTGTTCATCCTTCCGTAAATAAACTGTTGAAAGTGGCATGAGAATATCAAGTTATCTCAGAGGATCCGTTTTTACTTCCTCTAAAGGAATGACATTCATATCCAGCCCCCCATCCCATTAAAAAATTCTACCTTAAAATATGACAGTGTGAGGCGGGATGGTTCAGTGGTAGAATGTTCACCTTTCATGCAGGAGACCTGGGTTTGATTCCCAGACGATGCCCGCACCCGCATCCCCCCCAAAAAAACAAAAAACAAAAACAAACCAACAAAAACATGACAATGTACAAATGTGAGGAATATAAACATATCCATATCTAGAGCTCAGAGACGCAGACCTCTAGTCCCCATGGATTGCATGTTCTCAGCCACCACAGAGGGGAAAGATCTGGCCTCTGGACCCACCCCAATCTGGGATTGAACCCCATTTCCACCACTTCAGAGTCCAACTGCTTTGGGCCAAGTTGCTTAATTTTCTCTGAGTGTGTTTCCTGATCTGTGAGATGTGCGTGACGATTGGTGTCATGCGGAAATTCATTCAGTCATTCTGCAAATATTGTTTCTTGTAGAAATAAGCAAGAGCAAGGTAGACAAGGTTTCTGTCCTACAAAACTGTCCAGCGTGGGCACCACACATTAAACAAAGAACGACAGCAAAGGCTTGGCAGCGCTGCCAAGGTGGTGGCGGAGGACGGGTAGATTCTGGGAATTTCTGAGGGATGACTGTTCCCCTTGTCCTCCAGAGGCAAGGCAGGGAACGCCCTTTGGGGGAATTACAGGCCCTTTGGGGTTATTGCAGAGCAATGAGTCAGCCCTGAGAACCTGGGGAAGTGGTGCAGGTAGGCAGCCTATCCCTGTCCCTGGGATTGAGTCATGGTTTCCTTAGGAAGCTGTCACTGAGAGAGAGATGAATGTGCATATTTATTAGGGAATGCCCTTGGGAACGACACCTTGGAAGGGGGAGTTGGAGGGGGGGGGGAGAAGTTGGGCTGCCATGTGGTCCTGACGGAGGGCTCAGTCTACCTCCTCAGGAAGCTCTGAATTCAAGATGACCCAGATGACACAGCAGAATTTTTGTAAGCGGGGGCGAGACAGTCAGACCATTATACCTCAGCATGGACCAGGCATTGGGAGTGGGCTGTCCCTAAGAAGGGGACATGGACTCGAGCCTGGGATTGTGCTCCACTTGGAAGTCTTCCTTTATCTCTACACCCCTCCCTTCTCTCAGCCCCTCCTGCTTCCTAAAATACATTCGAAAAGAGGAACCTAATCTAATCAGGAAAGAAGAGTGAGTAGAAATTAGGGAGGGAAAGAGGACAGGAGGAGGAAGTTAGGAAATAATTATGCTGAGGGAGAGATTGAGAATAAGAGACACAGTCCAGGATAACTAGCAACAGCAGACTTGGGTCAAGTCCTGATTCAACCATATACTCACAAGTTGCTCATCTCTCCAAACCTCAGTTTCCTCATCTGTAAAATGGGGATGATAGTATCTGTCTCCCAGTTGTGTTTAGGATGCTATGAAATCATAGACACACAGTAACGGCTGGTAAATGTTGGTTGTTGTTTTTATTATTATTCACTATTGCTCAGAAAACAATGATTTGTTAATCATATATTCTTCACCTAGAAAATTCTGGAACAAGAATTCAGGAGTTGGCAAACTTTTCTTAAAGTGTCAGATAAAATATTTTAAGCTTGTGGGCCATATGGCCTGTTGCAATTACTCTGCTGTTGTAGCCCAGAAGCGGGCAATGTGTAAATGAACGGGCATCACTATGATCCAATAAAACTGTTTTATTTACAGAAACAAGGGGTGGTCCCATTTGCCACCCCCTAATACTAGATTATTAAAAAATCAAAACAAGGCTCTGTTATTTGAGAATCTTTTCATTCTCTTTTGTCATTAGTGCTTTCTTCCTGGCCTGGAAAGTTCTTTATAAATGTCAGTTGCAAATCTCTGCATTGGCTTACAATATTGCATAATGATAAAACAAAAGGTAAGATGCTGTACTAGGCAGGATTCTCTAGGGAAACAAAGCCAACAGGAAATATCTGTAAATAGGAGATTTTATAAAGGTGTCTCACACAACTGAGAATCACAAGTCCAAATTCCGTAGAGAAGGCTGCAAGCTGACAGCTCCAATGGTCTTGACGAACCCCTTAAGAGAGGCTCGCTGGTTGAAGCAGAGAGAAAGAGATTCTGTCTTCTGACTTCTTTAAAGCCTTCAGGTGATTAGATTAAATGTCACTAACTGTGGAAGACACTCCCCTTGGCCGACTGAAGATGTAATCAGCCATGGATGCAATCCATGTGCTGATGATTTAATAAGCCAACCTTCTGGTTAGACCAGTGCTTGCTTGACCAGACAACTGGGCACCATCACATGGCCAAGTTGACACATGAACCCAAACCATAACAGATGCCAACAGTGAAATTTCCATATTATCATCACAAGAATTATAAATTCAGATTGATGTTCATGAATGGTCATTTATTCCACTTGAGATAATTGCAATTCCCCTGTATTGGAAGTTAAGCTTGTAATTGCCATAATGAGGAATCACACAGAACTCTGCTTTTACTTAAGGTAATTATTCTAGCTTGGATTACCCCAAAAAGCAGAAACTTACTTTGTGATAACTCAATGAACTACATACTTCTGATTTGCGCAGGTTACGTACTTGGATGAAACAATTTGAAAATTAAAAAAAAAAAAAAGACGGAACTTGAGACAAGGACTTCTGTGCAAATGGTGTATTTGGGGAAGAATTCTAGGGAACTGAAGTGGGGGGGACTCAGAAGAGTGAAGAGTAAATAAGGTGTGAGTCAAAGCTATTGCAGTGGTGCATTATTGTGCTCCGTATCACTCAAGGCAAATTGGGGCTCAATCCCCCTAGAGAGACCCTGAATAACTCTGTGGAATATGCCTCAGAAATGTCCACCTGATCCATGGATTATTCACCGGCTGCCCCTATCCATTGGTCAAGGGAGGTGTTAATTCTCCCACGTTTCCTGAATTGAGCTAGTGCCAACCTGGCTGAGAGGACTCATAACAGGCAGCTCATGGAGTATGGCAGATGTCTCAGGACAGAGAGGAAGAGATACTCAATGCAGCCAAGGGTAAGTGCTATCAGGATGCACTCTAATAGAGCTGGGTGTGCCCAGTAATGTACATACATAATTAAACATTGAAATTAGTCTATGGATTGAAAAGTAAATCTCTTTCTGATCAATGACCTCTAACCACCCACTCCTTTCCATGGGCAATTCTTGTTGATACCTTCTTTTCTTCTCTTTTTTAAACTTTTATTGTGGTGACATATATACAGCATAGCTCCCATTTTAATCAGTTAATTATAGTCACAATATTGTGCTATCAGCACCACCATCTATTACTAAAACTATCCATTACCCTAAACAGAAACTCTGTACCCATCTATTGCAAAATTATTCCCCATTCTACACTCCATCTCACCCGTAATTGCCTGGAATCTATTTTCTGTCTTTATGAATATGCATATTCTCGTTATTTCATGTGAATGGAGTCAGACAATATTTGTCCTTTTGTTTCTGGCTTATTTCACTCAAAATGATGTCATCAAGGTTCATCCTTGTTGTGGCATGTATCCATTCCTTTTATAACTGAATAATATTCCATTGTATGTATATATCACATTTTGTAATCCATTCATCTACTGATAAAAACTTGGGTTGCCTCTACCTTTTGGTTATTGTGAATAATGCCACTGTTAACATCTGGCATTATGGACAGCTA
This sequence comes from Myrmecophaga tridactyla, assembly GCA_004026745.1. Lineage (NCBI taxonomy): Eukaryota > Metazoa > Chordata > Mammalia > Pilosa > Myrmecophagidae > Myrmecophaga > Myrmecophaga tridactyla. The sequence goes on from PVIY010054306.1 coordinate 9,678, forward strand.
TCTGAATCCCTGCTTTCAATACTTTTAGGTATGTACCTAGAAGGGAAATTGCCAGGTCATATGATAATTTTGTACTCAAAACTGTTTTCCAAAATGGCTCCACCATTTTACATTCCCACGAATAATGCAAAAGGATTCCTGTTTCTCCATATCATTGTTAACACTTGTTACTTTCTGTTGCTTTTTTTTTTTTTTTTTTTTTTTTTTTTTTTTTTTTTTTTTTTTTTTTTTTTTTTTTTTTTTTTTTTTTTTTTTTTTTTTTTTTTTTTTTTTTAATAATAGCCATTCCACTAAGTTTGAATGGGGTTTTGACTTGCATTTCTCTAACGGCTAAAGATGTTGAGCATTTTTTCATGTGCTTATTGGCCATTTGGAGATTTTCTTTGGAGACATAGCTATTCAGGTCCTTGGCCCACGTTTAATTGGGTTCTGTGTCTTTTTGTTGTTGAATTGTAGTTTTAATTCCATCTATTGTTGCTTTGATTCCCATATTATCTGTTATTTTTCTTTGCATGCTTTCATGTTCTTCTTCATGCTCACCCAGTGAGTGAATTCCTTAATATTCCTTATCTCTTTAGCTATCCCCTTGAATTGATTTAGGAGATTTGTTTGAACATCTTTGATTAGTTCTTTCAAATTCTGTATCTTCCCTGACATTTTTTTTTTGTATGTTGCAGGGTGGGGACCACTTTTCATTCTTTTTCCATGAGACAATCTCATTATTGCAGCACCATTTGTTGATTTTTTTTGTGGGGGGGAGGCAGGGGAGAGTGCATGGGCTGGGAATTGAACCTGAGTCTCCCGCATAGCAAGTGAGAATTCTACTACTGAATTACCCTTGCACCCCCTCCCCTGACTTTTTGATTTGTTCCTTTGGTCCCTATCTTCCAATTTCTTAGTATGGCTAGTCATTTTTTACTAAAATCTGGGCATCTGATTATCTTAATGGGCTTATTTGAAGGTCAGTTTCTCTCTCATCTAGTATTTTGCTGTTGCTTGAGTTTGTGTTAAGACTCTTCTATGGCAGTTGGTTCATCAGTATTTCCTAGCCAAAACAGAGCCAGGTACCCATGCAGGGGGTACAGGCCGGATCCAATGGGTCCTGGCGAAATGGTCAGGGAAAACTTCAAGAAGCATTTTTTTTTCCCTCTACTTTCTGAGACTGCACTTTCCTGACATGCCCAGCTGATCGACCTGTTCCCCTCAGCCCTTCTAAGGCAGGTGTTTTTGACCCTTTGCCAGTTCTGCCTCTGATGTGGTAGAAACAATGGTGCATGGTGCCTGACTAGGATGGAGTAGAACAGTGGCTACCATGGTCTAAGTTCACTGGCCACAGCTAGATCAGTACTGGGCTGTGTCCCCTTCTGTACTTCCGGCAGAGGACTCCGTGGCTGTCCCCATCAGCAGCAGCCCACCAGGCAGGGATTGGACCGCTGGATGCTGCTTTCCTCCAGGGTGGGGGATGGGTATCAGGAGCCACAGCCTGAATTACTAACAGTCTCTGACTGTGGTTTCTTAGTCTCTTTGTCCTGCACTTCCTTGGTGGCTGCACAGAACTCTTCTTGTCTTCAGAGCTCCAGAACCGTTACTTCGGACAGTTTCTGCTTGTGTACTCACTCCTTTGGGGAGGAGATTAGGTCTTGTGGCACCCTCCCTGTTCCTCCATTTTCCTGGGAGCACATATTGGGGACATATTTGAAGAGAGTTCCCATAACTTTCAGCACAGTTTCAAAACTATGACCTTGAGAAGGTTGAGAAACACTTCTGGAAGGCACTAATGTCTGTTACAGTGTCTTGTGTGTAGCATAGAATAGGTCTTTAATAATGGTGCATGCATTTTGAAGACCGTTTCCCGGTCAGTAATACCTAGGCCAACTGTGCAATCTGGTCAAGAATTTAACCTCTTTAAATTCTAATTAAAGTGAACCTTAATTCCTTCACTTGTGAAATGTGAATAATAATATCTAATTGAATATTGTTAAGATTACATGAGGTAATCAAAAGAAAGCTTGCCCCATATTAAGCACTTATTTAATGCAGCCATTGTTCAAATAAATTGTATTTCAGAGACCATTAAAAAGAAGGGGTAAGGGAAGGGCCATTGTGATTCAGTGGCAGAGTTCTCTCCTGCCATGCCGGAGACCCAGGTTCAGTTCCCGGTACCTGCCCATGTTAAAAAAAAAAAAAAATAGAGATGAGGTTGCTGGATTTTGTCAAATGCCTTTTCTGCACCAACTGAGATCATTGTGTGTTTCTTTTTCCTTTCATTCTATTAACATGATATATTATATTAATTTATTTTCTTATGTTGAACCACCCTTGCATTCCTGGGAGAAATTCCACTTAGTTGTGGTGTATGATCGTTTTAGTATGCTGTTGGGTTCAGTTTGCTCATCTTTTGTTCAGGATCTTTGCATTGATATTCATAAGGGATATTGGTTGTAATTTTCTTTTATAGTAATATCTCTAATTAGCTTTGTTATTAGACATCATACAATGAGTTAAATGTTAGTATTTTCTAGTATATATTTTCAGATATACAATATGCAAACAAATTGTATTTCCCTTACATTGTATATAGGCTATACACTATACACTGTATAATGAACTACACTTTAAAAAAATCTTTGTATGTTCTTGGTAACAATAATTGTGCATATTTATATAGATATATGTATATATATAGTCCCCCTTTTCTTGGAATGACTTCATATTATTTTATTTTATGGCTGTACCATAATTTATTTAATCGGTTCCCTCTTACTGAGGATATTGATATTTTCAGTATTTTTTTTAAAGTCAGGTTTGGGGCTACACAGAGCAAAGTTTACACTTCTTAGTGTACAGCTCTATAACTTTTGACAAACGTGTAGTCATGTAGCCACAATCATGTTATAGAACATTTCCATTACTCCAAAATAGTTCCCTAGTGTACCTCTATAGACAGTCTCCTCCCTTCATATGTAGCTCCTGGCAACCCCGATCTGCTTTCTGCCCTTATAATTGCTTTTTCCAGAATGTCATATGAGTAGAATTATGCAGGATATAGCCTTTTGAATCTTGTTTCTTTCCCTGAGCACAATGCATTTGAAATTCATCCAAGTTGTTTCATATATCAATGGTTGATTCCATTTATCATTGAATAGTATTTCATTGTACACTTATAACACAGTTTGTATATTCATTCACTATTCATAAAATTTTGGGTTGTTTTCGGTTTCGAGCAATTATGAATAAATCTACTATTGTGTACTAGTTTTTATGTGGACATAAGTTTTTCTTTATTTTGGGTAATACCTATTAAGTGGATTACTGGATTGTATGTTAAGTGTATGTTTTACTAAAGAAGCAACTGCTAATCTGTTTTCCAAAGTGATTATGCCATTTTGTTTTGCCAGCATTTGGTGTTACCAATTGTTTTTACTTTAATCATTCTAAATGATGTGTATAATTTTGTCTGTGATAAACAGTACTATATTAAATATCCTTATACATATATCCTTCATGTTTAAAAGACATTTTGGTTAAGCGAATGAAGCCAAACAAAAAGGTCACATACTGTTTGATTCCATTTATGCATACTATCCAGAATAGGCAAATCCATTCATACAGAAAGTGTATTTATGGTTGCCAAGGGCTGGGAGGAGGGGGGATGGGACTTGGGTTTCTTTTGGGGGTTGAAAATGTTCTGGAACTACATAGTGGTGCTGATTGCACAACATTGTGGATCTACCAAACGCACACTGTAAGGCTGGTACAATGGTAAATTTTATGTTCGTGTATTTACCCCCATTAAAAACAATGCCCACTGAGATTCATCAAAAAGATTTCAAAACCTGTTTATGAGTTGAGATCTGCAATTTAAAGAACACTAATGTAGGGTCTAGGTTATATACTCCTATTTACCGAGTCTTTTGGCCATTCTGGCAAACCCCTGGAATCACAAAACTTCCCTCTGCCTTTTAGGTATATTATTCTCATGTTCACGTTTCTTCATTTCCTTGGGATGCTGGAGATTATTCTTTCATGAATTATTTCCACAATTAACGCTTAGACTTTTTGTGGGCACTGCCCGGTACTAAATGCCAGTGGAAGAGAACGGGCTTTGAAAAGCAAGAATTCTGAATTCTGGTCGCAGTTCTACCATTTGTTGGTGATCTCACTATCCAAGACTCGCTTCCGCATTCGTAAAACGGAGCTAACAATAGAAATCAATGAGCTCAAGCATGGGAAGAATTTAGCCCAGTGTCAGGCTCAAAGTAAATGACTAATACAGTGGTTCACAAAGTGCTCCCGGACCAGCACCATCGACATTACTTGGCAACTAGTAGAGGTGCAAATTCTTGGACCGCCTCCCCAATTTGCTGAATCAGAATCTTCAGGGGTGTGTGGGGTTCAATAATCTGTTTTACCGAGTCCTTCCGGTGGTTCTGATGCATGCTCGAGTTTGACAACCACTGGCTTAATGCGTGGGAATTATTAGCAATTAGTCCCTGAGGCTGCAGAGACGAGCAGTTGGGAGATTACGAAGGCTGATGTTAAACACAAAGGTGACAGCTACACCAAACAGGTAAAAGATTCCTGACTCTTTCAGTTGGCTCTCCCCCCCGCCCCTCACAGGAGGACC